>OMLP01020162.1:0-10577 GCA_900302685.1 Spondyliosoma cantharus
GAAAAGTAACTTCCCTCTCGTTTCAGGTCACTTGCCCTTCCTCCTGTGTCACCAGTCTGATGTCTCCCCTGATTCCCTGATTGTTTCCACCTGTGTCACTCCTCCTCATGTGTATTTAGTCTTTGTCTTCCCCTGTCTTGTTGCCAGAGTATTTCGTCCTAGCGAGTACCTCCAGCCATTCACAGCCTTGACTAAGAACCTTCGACCATTTGCCAAGTTTGTATTTCTATGTTTTTGTAATTCCTCTGAAGAAGAGTGACCTTGTTTTTTTGATAACGTTTTTGGGTTAGACTTTAGAAGTAGTTTTGATTCCTTTTCTTGTTTCCTCCCTTTTGGAGCGCTTTTTGTTTCTTTATAGTCCTGATTAGTGTAGCTTAGTTTTTTTACTATTGTCAGCTTCGTTTTTTCTTCCCTCCGTGAGAGTATTTGTTTTTGAGATTCTTATTGTGTATTTTAGATCAGTGTAGTGTTTTTTCCTCTTGTTAGAGTGATTTTTATTTTCATTTCTTTCTCCTGGGTTTTGTCACCACGCCTTTTGGTGACATCTAGTTTTTCATAGCCTGTTTGTTTGTCACCCTGTCTTAAGAGATTCAGGAACATAAAAATAAAAACCTGTCATTACCGTTCTCGGTCTGCATCTGAGTCCTCCTTTAAACCCAGGTCTGACAGTCACACACTATCTTCTATCAAACTGTCACAAATACTTCATATGAAGTTAAGTCTTCATGTACAAACCTATCCCAAGCATTTAAGCACCCTAAAACTGTTTCCACCATGTGTTCAGACTTCACCTCAACCCCGCATAGCATGAGTCCCTCCTGACCCCCCCCCAAAAAAGAAAAAGAAATAAATAAATTGTATGCACTTGTAAGTTCATGTCGTTAGCACTTGTGCACTTAAAGAATCTTTGACAAATAGCAGTTACGATCCTCAGATGAGGGCTTGGCAATTGTTTCTATACTTCGTTTTTGCTCCATCAACAGTGATATGTCGTGGTTTCTCTCTTGTGACAAATGTACTTATTGTAAGTCGCTTTGGACAAAAACGTCAGCTAAATGCCCTAAACGTAAATGTAAATGTGAGGAAGTTTAGCTCAAACTGGTAGCAGCTACCACAGCTCTGATAGGCTGACACTCTGTCAACACATGCCCAAACTTCAACATTTTTACCTGCATAAATGTATACATCCTAAAACACACTCATCCTGTACTTTGTTCAGCCGCCACATACTGTAGAGTGTGTGACATGGTGCCAGGTTAGAGAAGGTGGTTAGTTATATGCAAAGGCCCTGAGTCTGTATAATTTAACATTAACATTAACAGGGCCAACTACCAATAATCTGACTACACAATGGTCACGTTATCATTCAAACAGTGAATAGACCAAATACATTCAACACACGTGCGTAACATCAACCAAAGTCAAACCCATGCTTAGCTGTGCAATGCCTTACTGGATGCTAAGTAGGCCCAGTTCAACGTCCCCAGTGTTTGAAGAGAAAGATGCTGGTGGTTCCTTAGCTGATGAGCCAGTCTAGGGAAAGTTGTGGTTCCAGTGTTTAATAGGCCCATCCTGCTGTGCATTTATTGTTGTCTGGTCTGGTTGGTCATTGCTAAGTTAGCAGCTCTGTAATAATTTGCTTCATTTTCATGTTGCTTGCAGAGTTAACTATTAGAATTAATTAATTAGCAGTGTAAAGTAAATAACTTGGGAGTCCAGCTAGCTGCACAGCTAACTGAGATAAGTAGCTAACAGCAGCTGCACTCATCCAGTTAGCAGCAGTTAGAGGTTGTTTGAAGTATGAATCCAACATACTACACCTTTAGATGTAGAGAAGCTATTCTAGCGTGTATCTGTGTCTATTCACCTTTTCCTCTCTCCTCTTTCTTTGTCTTCTTTGCCCTTTCCTTTCTTCCCTTCATCTCTCTTTTCTGCTCAGCTAAGCAGTGTTCAGCAGTCCAACACTGATTTTAATCAAGATTAAATAGTGCAATTTGTGTGAGTGTAAGACTGTGTGTGTGTGTGTGTGTGTATGTGTATGTGAACACTGGTCCTCAGCTGGTCCTTTAGGTACTCAGTCATATCACATGTTCACAAATGAACCACACTGTCAGTGTGACTGATCTCTGATTGCTTTTGTTCTATCACAGGTCCAAGTGTGTGAAGGAGAGGAGAGGTGTGTGATGTTACCTAGGGCTGGGCGATAAAACGATAACAATATCTAATTTAATTTCACTGAACTCTGTTAGAAAAAAAACGGAAGAAAACCCTGATCCAGAACCGCAAGGCATTCTGGGGGATGGTAACCTAGCAACAACCTGTTGAGTGACATGCACAGTAGCACTTTTATGTTTCGCCATCATGCCTCATAACTACTTTAACAAAAAGAATGGCGTGGAGTGAAAGGAGAAAATGAGTGTGACAGCGCGAGAGGAAATTGTGGATAAAAGAGGAAAGGTCACGTCACCAGTTTGGTAGTATTTCGGATATTTTAAGTCCGACAAGAGTCAGACCGATGTTGTCTGTAAACTATGCAAGGTCGTCGTCCCTACCAAGTCTGGCAATAAATACATTTATTTTACCACCTCAGCCGCTCTCATCCATTGGAGTACAGCAGCGTCAGACAGCCACAGCCATCGACATCTGCCGGTACAGGTGGAACACCACACAAGCGGCAACAGACCACCATGGAGAGGTACTCGGCAGCAGTGCCATACGACAAAACATCAAAACATTATAAAGAAATAACGGATGCAGTGGCATATCATTTAGCGAAGGACTTGCTACCGCTCACAACAGTTGAGAAGTCTGGATACACAAATCTTATTCACGTGCTTGACCCCCGTTACATTCTACCAGGCCGAAAGCACTTTTCCAAGACGGCTATTCCTAAGCTTTACATGATGTGCAAGGAATCCGTAGAAAAGGAGATGCTCTCAGCGAAGCACTTTGCGACAACCTCCGACATGTGGTCAAGAAGTTCCTGCGAGCCATAGCTCAGCTTGACAATTAATTTCATCAACAATGACTGGGTTCTGAAAACAAGATGCCTGGAAACCGCGTATTTCCCCGAAGACCACACAGGGGAGTTAATAGCAGAAGGCTTGAAAGGAGGAAAAGGACTGAGGAAAAAATGGTGTGCATCACCACAGACAGCGGGGCAAATATAGTGAAGGCAACTTCATTAAACGATTGGACACCGCTGCAGTGCTTTGGCCATCATTTGCATTCAGCAATTGGTGAGTAGCATTCTATGTTGATTCATATGTTAACTTAATTAGCCAATAGACCAACATGATAAATGTTTACAATGTTTTTGTTGTTGTTATCATCATCATTATCATAATTATTTTCACCGTTGTTGTTGTTATTAATATTATTATCATTATATATGTGACTCAACCTTGATATATCTGTTATCAGTTATTTACACTGGTGTTGTATTTCTGCAGGTGTTGCATGGAAGGATAAAAGAGTGGAAAGGGCTGTTGGTGTGTAAGAAAGTGGTCTCTGCCTTCTCGTACTCGTGGAAGAAAAAGAGGGAGCTCTTTAAAGCTCAGGAACGCCTCCATCTCCCAAAACACCAGCTGGTCACAGTCACCAACCAGGTGGGGCTCAAGACAAAAGATGGTGGCAAGGGTCCTTGAACAACAAAAGGCAATCACTGAAGTTTTGTCTTCAGACAAAAACAACAGGCACCTGATCCCTACATGGCAGGACATTGATGTTCTTTAGTCACTGCGTGAGGCCTCAACTCCTCTTCTGGAGTTCACAGACTCCCTTTCTTCAGAGTCATATGTGTCAGTCTCCTATGTGAAGCCAGTGCTCCACCTGTTCCGTACAAATTTGCTGAAGGAAAAAGAACAGGACACTCAACTCACAAAAGAGATGAAGACCACAACGACCTATCTTGATGAGAAATATGCCAACTCTGCAACAGATGATCTCCTCGACATGGCTGCCTTTGTGGACCCTAGATTCAAGGCAGAGTACATCAGACCGGAGAAAGTAGAGGCCATTAAAGGAAGAGCAGTGTCTGAGATATTGGATGAAGACCCAGGCCAATCACAGGCAGAGATTTCAGTGAGAACAGCAGACCAGGGTGCAGAAGGAGGAGCACTGGGTGTGAAGAAACAACTGTTAGGAGTAGAGGGATTGTAGGTCCTCCTTTTCTTTCTTTTCTCTTTCCCTCTGTTTGTCACAAATTTAATGGACTGGTTTTCATGAGAGATCTAAGAGGTGTGGTTTAGCGGTGCTGAGGTTGAGAGGACCTCACTTGGAGAGGCGTGTGGTTTCCGCCCCTGGAATCAAGAAAACGAGACTCACCTGTGTATGTGGGGGTTGAGGCTGTGTGGTAGCCTGAGTGAGGCCCACGCTGCGGAGGCCGACTGAAGTGAAGACGAGACGCACCTTACCCTCCTGAGAACCAGCCTGGTGCACGAAAGCCCATCCACCATCGTCCTTTTAAAAACTTTGAACTGAAAACCAAAGACGGAGCTCGCCGCTCCTGAGAGAGCACCGGTCTGAGCTGGCGGCGGTGTCGTCCTGGAAGACCAGCTATCTCCGGTAGGCCGACCGGAAAACCAGTGCATCTTCTTCCTTTCTTCTTTCCTACGTTCTTTCTCCTTCACACACACTCCAGGTTAGGACTAGCATATGTTACCTTTACTTAAATCTCCCTAGACCCGACTAGTCCGTAACACTAAGGCATAGGCGTGGACGATGAGGGTATGCCATTTGCCGATACCTATAAATGTTCTGTTTTCAAAGCCTTATGTTGGCAGGTACGCAGGTATGATATATATAATATGACCATTCCCCTCCAAAAAAAAAAAATATGACCGTTGCACTGATTGAGCCACAGTACTGGACCTTTGTCATCCACGCTCTGTTTGGTTAGGTTTAGGAAAACATTGTGGTTTGGTTTAACATAACTTACGTCCTTACGTCCTTAACTTCAGTTACTTGATGTGCATGATTTAACTTCACTATGTCGGTGAGTTAAAATAAGTCACCATTGACCTTTTGGTTTCACACTGGACACGGACAGCCATCTCCTGTGCTTGTTTGACCAGAAAATCTGTCCCTGACCTCCTGCTGCTGCGCCATGATATGGAACTCTTTAAACTTCTTTGCCTGACTTCCTCCTCTACCGCCGTAACAATTACTACCGCCACTATAGGTCACCACCTAACAAGAGAAGTTAATATCGGTGCTAATGAGCTGCTTTAACAGTCGACCTATGGATGTGTTTGTGACGAGGACGAGCTGTGAAACAAAGTGCGAAGAGGTCCCACAAGCAGAAATCACTGTCATGGGGTTCAGTGAGGCCACCTGCTCCTGGTTTCTAATTTGATCGGTAAGATATTGAATAAAACAGATTTCCTTCAACATGTTGATGTGCTTGTTTGTGTAGTGTGTATTACCCTGGTCATTTTCACTGTCTATTTTCCTAGCGTCTCTATGGTCACTGGAAATCTGTGCTGAAGAGGGAAGCTGTTTTCCTCTTTGTGAGAGCAGACAGTGTTGGCTAGTTAAGGGTAGGAGAGCGTGAATCCATCCGAGGGGAAGAGTTTATTAAAGCATTTATGTTGCTCACCTTGAAATATTGCTGCCATTTAATGTTTACTGTGTTTCAAGATTCAAGGTTCATTTATTTATCACTCCACAACACAGGGCTGCGCATCCATATATGGAGGTTGTAGTCCCTTTATGCTATGCAAGATGTTCCTGTTCAGAGGGACATTTCCTCTCTGGATTACCTAGCAACTAATGCAGTTTCTCCATCAGCACTTTTGGCCGTGCCGAGTCAAACCGAGCTGCACTGGTTCGCTTTTCCGTCATCACTTTTACTGCGTCGAGTTGAGCCGAGCGGGCAATGTGCTCTGGACCAGGGCCAAGACGCTACTGCGCCGCCTCCGAGCGGGCTGCGGTGACGTGTCACGACTGCAGCTAACCCGCAACAGGCACTCGCCTTCCCACTCAACTCACCTCTGTGCAGGAAACCTGAGAGAAAGAGGTTTTTAAAAGTCAGTGTGTTCAGCTCTCAGTACTTTCGTGTCTTTTAACTGAATCTCTTTTTTCCTGTTTGTTCTTTCAAACTTCAGCTGTGTTTTACTGTTTCACTGTGTTTCACTTTCAGCTGTTTCAGGAGTCATGTTTACTTATTGCTGCTGAAAACACAACGTTTCCTGTAATGCTGCTTCGTAACAAAAGCTTTAAATGACTAAATAGCGGGGGGGGCTTTTATTGTGAAGATGTTATAGGAAATAAGAACGTGTTCGTAATGGTACTCGTTCACAAACTGCAATATGCGCATGACAGGGATTAGACAAGGTCAGGGGTCAGCAGGGACAACCATGGTGAAAAGTTTAGAAGATAACTTTTAATGTGAAACATCTACAGGAAGTGTGAGGATCCTCTGACAGTGGACTGAACGGTGATGAAACGAAAACAGCCCGGCAGGAGTGATCGGAATCAATACTTAAATCAAAAGAGCAGTTGTTGTGGCGTGTGTCATGCTTGTGATGGCACACTGTTGGAGCCGGTGCTGTGTAAATGTAAATTATCTTTAATTTACCACATGATCCATTTTAGTGTCCATCCTTTATACATTATCCATTTCATTAAGCTTTATTTAGAGTAGAGCCACAGAGGCACGCTGGAGTATTTAGAGGTGAGCGGGGCCTTGCTTCATCAGCTCTCTGTCTGACTGTCAGTGTGTTATTACCCAATGAAACAATTGGAACATTTCCACGGGATCAGTAATGACCCTGCTGGAGGAGGGCGAGCTGCAGAATGAAGTGGTTACTCCTCTGCGAGCGCACTGGAGGCTGATAACCTCTGTGTGAACCGAACCATCAGCCGGCGCTCTCAATGGCCACTCTCAAACTCTTCACGCTCGCTGTGGAAATGCTCATCGAAGGACGACGAGTGATTTTATACCCGACTATATCTTGGAATGTATTTCTGAAACGAATCCAGAAAAGTTACTCAGGTGGATGGCTGGAGATGGGTCGACTCTGTGTGGCAGTATTACTACACCCTGTTGTGGGAGTGCTGACACCAAGCACGCACTTTGCCTCTACTGCAGCTGTGATTCAACACAGCCTAATTAGTCAACAACATGGCGTGATTAAAAATTGTGTTGTGCGTCGGGGAACCTGGAAATTCAATTAAAAGAAGATAACACTTGCCGCTGCTCCCCCTCCCATTGAGTCAGCATGTGCAACCTTAGAAATGTAATTATGACAAAAGCAGCGTGATGGGTACACTCATCGGGCCATTTTATCACACACGCCCTAACCCCGGCTCTGTCTGCGGGACAGCCCGAGTTCTCTCAGTGAGGATGTTGTGGACGTGGTCAGAATGTGATCTGGAGGAGCAGAGTCCACACATAAAGATGGAATTACCCCTAAATTAGGCCGCAACTCACAACTCCAGCTGACCGGCACCGCCGCGCCGTCGGAGGGTTGACGGACGAGGGAGCGCGTTGCAAAACCATAGCGGTGTAACGTGCCAGGTTTGGACCCAATTGCAGGACACAGTTAGTAGAAAGTCTTAGCTCACGAAACCAGCAGGCAGGAAACACAGGAAATAATCCGCTAGCAGAAAAAACAGCCGAGTGAATTGATACTCTGGAGCAGACCTGGTGAGTGGGGAGGGAACCACACTCGGGAGTTTTAGCTGGAGCCTCCTGTAGCTTAGCCGAGGTGGAAACAGGCAACCAGGAAACATCGCGGTCTGGAACAGAAGGCGAAGACTGTTACTCAGGGCAGAGACAAGGCGGGGAAGTGAGGACGATCTGGCACTGAATGAACGAGCCAGACGAGTCTTTATACTGGCTGATTGCAGATGAGCTGCAGCTGAGAGTCCAGGTTGAGGTGAGTCAGGCAATGAGCTGGGTGTGTCTGACTGGCAGGTAGGAGCAGAGGTGAGGTGAGTGGAAAAGTACTAAAGTTGCAGACTAAGGCAAGCGGAGCCTTTCCTTACATGCAGCCAGGGGGGGTCCTGGGTTAGAGGTCTGTTTTTTGGGCTGAAATGTGGAGAAGCCATAGGGTAAATGGATGACACTGGTTGTGTTCTGTAACCACCATTAACTTATTCTGAAGTGTACTGTCACGGATTGGCTCCAGCAACAAACCCCGCGACCCCATAAAAGGGATGAAGCGGTTTACAGACGATGACATGAAGTGTGCTGATAATACTGATGTCCCAAAATCTCTCTTTAAAAAAGTTTTGGAAAGCAGATTGGTTCAACACAACTATTCAGTCTGCCACCGGGCTGGATTTTTGCCGGAAAATTGGAGGACGAATTATGACCCAAGGAAAGCACGCCTGCCGTTGTGCAACCAAAACCACAGCAGAACGACCAGAATAACTGTTGAAAAGAAAAAGATCCTTGAAAAAGAGGTTGATTGGGTGCTTGAAGAATGTTTTCATGTTGTGAAACACAAGAAAAATGCGGGTGCCCTCGAAGAAAAGCACGTTGGAAAAAAAAAATAAACCTCAGGCACTCGTGTGTGGGGCCGAAACAAAAATACTTGAATGGGGAAATGATAGGAGAGGGTTTCCACTTTAAAGAAATTGCACGTATTATTGTATTACCTGTCCTTTAGCCGAAAGTTGTTGAAACAGTGTAGCAAATATTGACAGTTGAAGCTGGCTGAGTGAGATGTCCTGTTTTGTCTGTAGACCTGAAATCTAAAATAATTCCACACTACTGAGTTATTCCTGAGAGGGGCCGTGAATATCCTTGTATTTTTAATCGGTCGGCAAGTTGTATATGGATATATGTCACAACCATTACACTTTTTTTTTTGCAGTGAACTCCAGTGATCCAGCTCTGCTTTGTTACACCAGGCGCTCATTTGTCAAACTCTGATGGGGGAGACGGGGAGAACCCTCTAAGAGGTGATTGACAAATTAGATTCTGTGAAATGAATGTTTTATACGTGTCACTTATTTAAATATCATTTACATAGAACCCAACTTGATGTCTATTTGGCTGCTCACAGCCGACTAAAAGGACAGCCGCCGGGCAAACGACAGTAGATGCAAAACGGAACAGAGCTCCAAATGTATGTGCTGATTTTTCTTTCTTTTTGTGAAATGCAAACATACAGTACATTCTTTGAAATATGCATGCACATCTTATCAGCAGATATAGACTATTCTATTTAATTGAATTTATTCTCTGGATAATGCAGTGTAAATATTATTTCCCCCAGAGTCTTGGGTACATACATTAGCAAGAGTAAGTGTTTACAGCTATGCAAGCAGCTCTGTGGGGTTGCTCATTTTTAATTAACATGCGGCACTGTGGTGTAATAAGCTTAATGCTGATGAAGGTTCTCAGTCATCTCTGAGTGCTCTGTCGTCGGCAACTGGACTTGTTTCAGTTTGTTGAAGACGTTGCACGTCTCATCCAAGAGGCTTCTTCAGTTCTAATCGGAGGGGAGTTGCAGGCTTTTAAACTCTGTGCGGGAGTGTCCTTTGTCCATTGACCCAACTGGCCTTCATGTGGGTTGCTAGGGCTAGGTGAGCCCCGGTGTCAATGGTTGTTAAACTGCCTGCGGAGGTCGGTGATAGGTAATGCCTTAGGCCGCCACTCCTGTTCATATACGGTCATTCCAGTTTGACACAGATTGGGTTCAATGCTAATGCTTAATGCTATTATTAGCAACTTTACCTGGTAACAATGACAATGCTAACATGCGAATGTTAAGAAGGCATACTATTTTATTAGCATGTTAGCATAGTTTCTACTAGTGATGTTCGCTACCACCGATTTCCTTTCCGATCCCAAGTAAAATTCAGGCTGGTATCGGCGATACCGATCCAATACCGATACTTTGTGCAAATACACCTAATGTGTCTGGTAAATTTAAAAAAAAGTACTGCATTTCCAATCATAGCTTCATAAAGAATACAAGACATCAGAGTAATTTGTTTATTTTAAAATGACTGGGCAAAACAAATGGGGCTACTCTGCACTGAATGCTTAATCTTATTTTGTCAGGGCCGGTGAGGCCGGAAAAGTTTGTGGACCCAGAAGCAGAATGATGGTAAAAGGTATTTAATGAAAATTCACAAAAACAAAAAGGCAGTTCAGGCCAGGCGTAGGCCACAAAGGGGAAAAAGTCAAACAAGGAAGTCCAGAAAACTCTGGCAAAACTACAGGCAGGGTTAAGGCAAAATCCAGGAGTCAAAAAACAGGCAGAGGTCGGTACACGGGCAGGCAGGCAGAACACAGGCAGCAGAACAAAGGGCTTGGCTAGACTCACATGGTTGAAACGGAAAACAGGGTTGACAACGGGTTGGCAGGCAGGGCAAAGGTATCCAGAATGGTCAGGCAAAATCACGGTCAAAAGCAGGCTTGGGTCAGAAGGCAGAAAAATCCAAAAAAGTGGCAAAGCGAGAACAGGGTTCCAGAAAACAGATGCGATAATCTGGTGAAGACTGTCAGTCCTGGCGTGGCTTTAAAAGCCAAGGCTGACGAGGAGAGTATACTCAGGTGTGGAGCAGCAGGCCCTGGTGATTGGATGCCTCACCTGTCAGTCAACCAGGAGGCAGGG
>OMLP01020163.1:16303-30214 GCA_900302685.1 Spondyliosoma cantharus
TGTGTGCACATGCGTGTTATGTGAGTGTGTGTGTGTGTGTGTGTGTGTGTGTGCGTGTGTGTGTGTGTGTGTGCACTGCACATGCATGTATGACCCTGAGTGCCTGTTGTGTTTGTTTCTGGGAGGGTTTGTGTACAAATGCAAACATGTGTGACTAATTCGTTTTTCGGGAGCAGCAGACAATGTACGCAGTAGGCGGCTGAGGAATTGGGTTGAGGGTGAGGTGTGTGTGTGTGTGTGTGTTTGTGTGTGTGCGCGTGTGTGTGCGTTTCCATCTATAAGGGCGTGTGTTTCTTTGTGTCTGTCTCTATATGTTAGGGTATGTGTGTGTTGTAATTTGAGTGCTGTCATTCAATTCAGTCATCCCATTGACTCAGTGTGGCCGACAGTATACAGTGTCGCGCAAACATAATGGACGTAATAGTCTGGAGGTGAATTCAACTTGGAAACAGCAACACACACGCACACAAACATGCACGCACATGCACATTTTGCATTTTTCCAGCATTTACAGACATTTTGTTACCCAAGTATGTGGTTACGTCTGCGGAGGAGGTCATGTTTTCACCCGTATCCGTTTGTTGGTTTGTCAGCAGGGTTACACAAAAGCTGCTAAAGGGATTTCCGTGAAACTTGGATGCAGGATGGGTCGCGGCCCAGAATAGACGCCTTTTAACTTTTGGTTAATGGGGTTTGTTCTGGACCGAGCTATGAATAATTCACAGATCTTGATGAGGAAAAAAAATCAGCATGATCCATGATGCTTTTTACGGGTCTTGTTAAAAAAAATTAAGACGTATTTAAGGTGGCTGGTATCCAGGTTGGTTTGATAAAAAAATAAAACCCGGATCTAGTGGATTTAAATACGTTTTATTTGATATCGGATTAGGCTTAAAGGGGACTGTTGGGCGTTGCCGGAGGTCTAGTTTCGGTCATGTAACAGGTTGTCGTCCGAGGCTGGAAAGAGAACAAGGCGGCCATATTTGATACCAACCCCTGTATAAAAAGGTCCATACTTTGGTGATATGATAATAAACAAATCCATCATGACAACAAAGACCACAAGCTGTGGTTGAAAGCTCTGGAAACAAGAAAGTTGGACCGTATAATTTCTGGTCAAACTGCTGTTTTCATGGTCAGGATCGAGCCTTCAAGCTCTGCTGGCAAACAGTTTGAAATACATGTTCTCACGGTACAGAGCAAAAGTAATTTTTTATTAACCACAAATTCTGTTTTTGAGCTGAACACAATCAACTTTGATTAATATGAATTAAACAAGGAAAAGTAAAGTGGATAGTACAGTATAACACATGCTGGAGGAACAACAAAACATGTTTTCACTCATGTTCAACTTATTTTATTTGAACTTATTTCTTAAAATGAAGAAATGTTCCTTGACTTCGTCTGAATGTGCATAAAATAGTGAACACTTTAAATTATCTTGCACCCAACTTTTCCAGATATTAACTGTATACTTCTATTTTTCTTATTTGTTAGCAGGTTGTATGACCTCTAATTAATGACCTTTAATTAATGAATGCAATATAATTCTTTCATTTGTACATTTTGTTGTATAAAAGGATGTAATTAAATATCCCAGCAGTTGATCAGTGTTCTGTTTTTCATGCAAACTCTTCTCCAGGGAGTTTACTGTCTTTGGGGCGGTGGAGGCTCAGAAACAACACTGAGATCATCTCGGGACACTAAAACTCTCCTTTTAAAGCCAAACCCTAATAAAAAATCTTGTGGGTGAGGCGGCGTGACCCCACCTGTCTCATAACAGGACAAACTTTGGTGCATAGTGCTGCACTTCAAATGAAGAATTAACTTGCGAGACATTACGCAACAATGAGGCGATAAATTAGATGAGCATCGTAATCTGTCATCAGGTTTAACAGACCGTTTTTATGAAGCTGTTAGTGAGAATCTTAAACACTGTGGCACAACGCAACATTGAGGCACATTTTTCTTGTATTTCTTCTGTCTTCCACACAGATTCCATAATCGATGTTAATTTTGAACAACACGGGTTGAACTCAAAATGTATCTTATCAATCTAATGTATCCAGAGATTTAATATAACTAATAAATACCTGAGTACTTAGTTCATTGCTACACATTTGAGGCAAATATTACTCCACTACATTTATTTCATAACTTTAGTTACCAGTTACTTTGAGGATTGTGGACTGTATCACAGCCAAAGTAGCCCATTTTTTAAAATTTAATTTATTTGATAAACAATCAGGTAAAAAAAGGACTGATGCTAATAATTCAAATAGTCTATACATGTTAATATATGTAACTGAGAAACCACAAACTTTCTCTTACCTTTAAACAAAGTGCGTTTGTTGCCTAAACCCATTGAATGTAATTAAGTAAATTCAGTCATGCACTGTACTTTTACTGTTACTTCATAATTCCTCTCAACTTCACTTTTAGAGGCAAGTATTGAACTTTTTACTTTATTTGATAACTTTAGGTATGAGGTACTGTTCTCAAGCTGCATCAGAGTGAAAGCCTTGCATTTTTAAATCCATTTCTTTTCATCAGAAAAATGAAAAAAAGAGAAAGAAGAAGCTGGTAAAAGCTGAATATCGGATCCAGTTTGATCTATTAATGTATAAACACACATGTAAATATATGTGTAATTTACTTTTAATAGTGACGTTATCTTAAGTTTATTTAATATCAGATGTTTTTAGTTAAGTACTATTCACTTTTACCAAAGATTTAACATCTCTGTCTTTTAAACTGAGTGTGCCTTTTGAATACTTTTTACAACACTGAATGTGTCAGTTCATTAGTTTCACGTACACAAAAACAAAACACATGAGGGAATTGAAAAGTTAGAAACCTGTACAGCTTATATTAAAACCTCACCCAATAGATATACAAATGGTTAAATACAATCAAGGTTGTCCATTAGTTCTAAACACAAAATACAATTTCACAATAAAAGCCGATGGGATAGAATTTAGAAGCATGTCAACAGTTTGAACATCAGTTTCTAAGAGTGATTATTATTGTTTCCAATCAAATGATTATGACAGCTGAAAATATCTGAGTCTATTTTTGTATAAACAATGAGACTTCAGTAATTAAACGTTATCATTCCATAAGGTAACTCCACGATATTGACGGAGATCCTGAGCCTGTCTAGATGTGCAATTATGAAATTGTGAGATATAAACTAATTAATATCTAAAACTATTGGGTAAATATGTAATCCTTTATCTCACTTCAGTATTGATGTCAGAAACAGTCAACAGCTGCAGCGACAGTTTACGGTCCGTCGTTCTGTCTGTATCGTGCGTAACAACTTCCCAGAAAAACAATTTAACAGAATCTGTTTTTCGAAATGCACATTTTGAAATATATGCCTCTTGCATAAGCTTCATATGCTTATAAGAAACACAGAGTTGCATAAGACTTTTCAGACTTTACAGTTAAATTGTTTTCACCGATGCTTCTTTGGGAGTGAAACAAAGGCTCTTTTAACGGGCTGAAACCACTTTGAATTCTGATCAGTTACCTTTCTACCGTTTAAACTGATTGCAACAGCACTGGATCCAATTTCATTCCTTTGGTGCTCGTGTTAAGTTGTCTTAAAGCTTTAGCTGCTGTCTGCTGGCGGTGTGTGTGTGTGTGTGTGTGTCCTAGTGTCTCATGCATGTGTGTTTGACAGAGTGTCTACCTGTGTGGCAGTAGGTAAGCCCAGTAATCTCTGTTTGTCTCAGTCTGAGAAGTATAATGCTGTGACTCATTCCTCGGACGGGTGTGCTAAAACCCAAAGCACTCTGTCTATCATAGAAATCAACAGTCGCCACTGTAATTTACCATGCTAATCCTCAAATGCCAAATTAATATGTTAAGTATAGGTGTGATTAAATGATGTGAAAGAAGCCTGTAGATGTTTAGTCAGTGTTCTCATCTGCGGTGAGTGAGGGTGAGTTTAATGTGGTAATCCCAAAAGATTCCTCCGTTTTCTTTCATTCAGGAGCTGCGTGGGCGATGCTGCCGGCTCTTCACTCGGAATTTATGTTGATAAGAGGTGGCGCTCTTTTCTTTTCAGCCCCCGATGGTTGTTGTTGGCAACGATAACAATGTAGTTTGTCTTCTGTTTAATCTGAACAAAGTGCCCGTTCTGAGCGCCGAGCTTTCACCCGTGTTGCCTGTTCCCAGCCGCATATTTCAGCCGCTTATCCGCATCTTTTGCTCTGTGTGCGTTTCATTTCCAACCGTATCAGGAGCTCTAATGAATATTTTCTGTTTCATTCCGGGTCTTTTGGGAGCTCAAACTGGAGACAAACTGTAAAAAGGTGAAACAGAGTAACTAAACAGAAATTATTATAAACAAGTCTCCTACATTTTTTTTTACTGTGATACAAGACTAACGTCAAATACGCTGTGGAGGAAATATACAGATGTACTGATTTACGTTTTCTATAAACGTGTCACACATATCACTAAAACGTTCACTTGATTTCTGATTTTAGATT
Source organism: Spondyliosoma cantharus (assembly GCA_900302685.1). Classification (NCBI taxonomy): domain Eukaryota; kingdom Metazoa; phylum Chordata; class Actinopteri; order Spariformes; family Sparidae; genus Spondyliosoma; species Spondyliosoma cantharus. The sequence continues at coordinate 20,806 of OMLP01020163.1, forward strand.
TCAACATTCTCTCAAAGAAAGCACAGCACCAGTAGATTTTACGATAAAGATCAGACGCTCATATCGTTTGGTTAAAGAAGTTATGTTCTTGGTTGAAGAGTCTATATGACTTACAGGGTGAGAAACAAAGAGTTTCTTTTAGCCTTGTCATCAGAATAAACATTCACAATGTAGGTTTCCGCAAACCTTTCTGATATGTTGAAACTTTTCTTTAGGTTTTTTTTTCATTTTCATTTTGTGACAACTCTGTTTTCTGCTCTGGTTAGGTTTAGGCACAAAAAACAGTTGCTTAGGGTAAAGAGCAGATCATGTTTTGACTTAAAATACCTGCCTCTGTCGCCACAAACACAGCTTGTGAATGCTGAAATGCAGTCATTGGCTTGGCAGCCTTCTCATCTGAAACTCCACCATCATCACCTCCACCTCCTGATACGAAGGTCAGGTCATAAAACACGTATTGTGAATGTGATATGACATATCTTTGCAAATGCCAATGACACGTCAAGGGCACGACTGGGCTGGTTTCTTTATTGACATTCAACTGAAGACTGAAATCTTAAGCTAACCTTAACTGAAGCGTGTTTGTTGGATAACTCAAACCAAATGCAGCATTGAAAGAAGCACCCAAAAAATGAAAAAAATTTACTTTGGTCACACAGATGAGTTGCACTTGAGTAAAAGTCTTAAAGTCTATAAGAATTAAGTGTACTTAAATGTCAAAAGTAATTTATTTTCTAGACATTTAAAATACATTACTTTGGCTCTGATGCAGCAAAGTAACTTGCGACTGAAGTTATCAAATAAACGTAGCGAAGTCAAAGTACGATATTTGCCTCAAGAAAGAAGCAGAGTGCAAAAATAAAGGAGCGTATAAATGGAAATTGTCAAGTAAAGCACAAACGTCTGACAATTGTAGTTGAGTACAGTACTTGAGTAAATATACTTAGTTACATTCCAACGCTGACGTCCCATACTGATCAGTCCTTCAATCATTATCATTCTGTATATGATCATATAAATATCTTTTGACAATGGTATAGAAGTGTCATTTCCAGGCAGGTGAAACTGAGCGAGCCACTTTTCACAGCCGCCATTTTGTCGCAGCAGGTAAAGCACAGGTGTGCGATGGCCCTGATCTTTTCAGTGCATCAGAGTAAACGATGAGTCGGCCCATTTGCATCTGGTATTAAAGCGGGATCTGTATCTGGACATGTTATCTGGATAACGAACAAACCAGTCTTGCTTTGTTTTGTTTTTTCAAGGTGGTGGCTGCAAATCATCGCCAGACCCCCTTTAGAAATCAAGTCGTTTTGTGAGTTATTAAGTTAAGCTTTATAACTTTTGTGAAACATTGTCCCTTATTGTAAACTCACATAAATAATACATAAGTAAGTACACAGGAGTGACACTGGACCAGAGTGCACAGTACCAGGACCCTGAAGAAACTGAAGCAGGTAAAGATTGTATACTTGGTTTAATACGATGATGTTGGACGATTCTGCAAAAAAAGATTATTTTAATGGTCAGTAAAACAAAACATGGAAATTTGCTTTCAGCCTTACATTCTGCCTCGGTATACAGGGTGCAGCACTTTCTGCATTGGCACTGAATGTCAGCATACATCATGAGGTGTGTATTTATCTAATAAGGCAGTAATTCTTTTTTTTTTTTTTACGGTGGAGGTACGAGGATAAAATCTACGGTTCAGATTCGACCTCAGCAAATCTCCTCTGTTATGTTTCTCCTTACTTTCCCCCTCCATGTCCATTGTCTCTCTCCATCTCCCAGCCTTCCTCTGTCACCTTCTCCCATATTTCTCCTTCTCTCACTCCCCATATCTCTTTCCCCATCTACCTTCTTATCCCCCCCCCCATCCATCCAGCCATCCCTTCCTCTTGCTGTGTAAAACCAGCTGCTCCTCTTTCTCTCTTGGGTTTGTGAGCTGAGTGCTGAGGAGGAAGAAGCTAAATCCAGCTGGACATATTTCACGGGGATAGAAAGAGAGATGCAGGAGCTGAGCGAGGGAGGAAAAAAAAGGGGGGAGATAGCGAAATGGATGTTTGGGGACAGAGGATATAAAGGGTGAGAGGGTGAGAAATGAGGGAGAAATTTAAAGATGGGGAGAAATGTCGAGGCGGGGGAGGAGAAAAAGAGGTGTGGCATGGAGGCCTGGAGACATATTTCAGGCTGTAGTGGGGGTCTGCGCAGGCTGTCAGGCTTTGATCTGGCCTACACATTGTGTGTAAGTGTGTGTAAGTGTGTGTAAGTGTGTGTAAGTGTGTGTTTGTGTGTGTCTGGCCTGTGAGCGAGGAGCTGATTGCCAGAGGCCAGGGCTGCAGGATTAGAGAGCAGCTCTCTTCTTCTGGCACAAAACGCTGAAAAACTTCCCCCTCCTTGGTTTTTCTTCCACGTCTGTTTGTGTCTGTGAGAAAAAAAAAAAAAGTCAAGCTAGTCAAACTGAGTACATTTGATCGTGCTCCTTAAAATCCATTATCTAACTGAAGGTGAGCATATAGATTTAAGGTTTTTGCATATATGATTATAGCGTTTGAGAATTTCAGAGCTCTTTTACAAACTTTGCCGATGTAAACAAACCTTTCACACTACGATAAAGCGAATGCTGACAAACCAGTCGGGTGCCTCTTTTAATAAGTTACTTTACTCACCCTGATTAATACGACTTAGTCTGTAAAAACTATGACGTCTCAAGTCTAGACTGAGGAAATAATCCTGATGTCACGAAAGCCTGCTTCACAAAATCTGGGTATGGAGTTTGAAAGGCATTTTACTGGTCAGGAAGGTTCAGCAGGTTCAACAAAAAGATGAAAAGCATTGCATTATGGGAAATGTGGTATCCAGTGTTTTTGGATCTTGAACACAATCTGGGACTAGAATTCAATATATTTCAACCTCTGTTGCAACAATTTTGACCTCTCCTTTCTAAAATCTGTGTCTTTTAAGCCCCCATTTTCAAACAGTAAGTCACATCGGCGTGATGACTAGACGTGGCGTAAAATAGATAAAGCTCGCATTGTACTTTGCTTTATTGTAAACAAGTCTTGGAGGGGATACTGGGGGAGTTACAGGTGAGAAGGCTTTGAAGCCGCTGACCGCAGTTCAAGATTATGTTTCAACATTTCAAGCGTTACTGCATATTTTCAGGAGACCTCTGGAGACTTTCCAGCCGTGTAAATTGAGAATTTGCTGGGGACTATTTTCAGCTGCGTATTAAGACAATTTTGTTGATTGCGTGACTGCAGGGACTCTTTCTCCCCACAATATATTCAAAAACAGGCTCCGTTTTTTATTTTCCAATTTTGCAAAAGCCTTAATTGGCAGACTACAGTGATAGAAACAAAACACTGTTCTTGGTGAGAGACTACACTAACCTCCCTAAATTAAAGTAAAGCGTCATGTGTAAATGACCTGTACTGTCCCTCAGTTAGAGGGTGGTTCAGTTTTCTGCCAGGTGTGTTCTCCTTTCAGACAAATGTCCGTATTTCCTGCCTGGCCAGTCGGTCTAACCTTTGCTCTGTTTTAATCAGGTAAAGTAGTACCTCAGTAATCCACTGTTTGCAGCCGCACTGTGGTGAGGTACATACACTGACTGTGTGTATGTGTGTGTGTGTGTGTGTGTGTGTGTGTGCCTGCTAGTCAGACCGGGGTCTTGTAGAGATTGGAGTGGCCTTGAGGTCGGAGGTCAGATAAACACAGCTGGCACTCTCCTCCTGGCTGGCTTAGAAAAGCTGTTTTCTTCTTTTTCCTCTTCCTCGCTCCCTCGTCTATCTGTGTCACTAATATTTTGTCTCACTTCTGTCTCCCTTGTGATCTTTCTTTCCCCTTCTGTCACTTCTTTCTTTCGCTTCTGTAACTCCTTCTGCCCTCTCCCTCTTTCCTTCCCCTAATCCCTCCTCTCTTCTCAGCCTTTTATCCCCTTTTCTTCTCCTTTTTTTTGTAACTTTTTTCTCTCTATTGTTTGCCCTTTATCTCATCTAACATCCATCTATTTGCTGGTCTTCCTGGACGACCCCTCCGTTTTTTCTCACTTTGAAACATTTGCTTTGATTTGTCGTGTCTGACTCTCTTGTTCAGCTCTTCGCCACATCTCTGTTTCTCCCTCTCTCTGTCTCCCCATCATGTCTGGTCGGGGAGGAATGCTCCCTCGATGCCCAGACCCATCCCGTCTCCACATTGTTTTCAATAAATCAGCCTCTTCTGTCTCTTTCTGTCTCTTTTGTCTTTCTGCTCTGCCTTTTCATCCGTGACCTTGTCAGGGGTCTGTCTATCTACACTTTACGGTCAAAAGCAAGTGGACACTCTTATCTCTCTCAACTTTACAACCATTGCTGTAATGAAATACAGCTACGTACTGTATATACGCCTTCGAACTCTGAGCATCACAAACTGAAATGATCCATTATCAGAATTTGAGTCCAATAAAATCTGTCTGAACGATCCGTATCAGCAAAAAACAAAATCCATGTGATGTTCCTAGAATGTTTCTAAGAAGGCAGCTAGATTCACGAGATCATCCGATCCTGCAAATCCATCTTCAAGTTTTGTGCATGTGGCCGAACACAGTTGTTCAACCAATCGACGTCGCATTGAGAACCACTGGCAGACAGAAACAGCAGCTATGGTCGAGGTTTTGATGTGACGACCAGCCACAGAAGTGACAGTACATTTGAAAACAACAATGTCTTGTTTTCTCTGTTCTCTGCTGATAGACTTCGTTAAAGGTTTGTGATTCCTTTAACAGTTTGATTTACCAACTAGCTCGGCTGGTGGTAGCCTTTCCTGCTGCGGATCTGACTGGTCCAAGTTAGCCTGTGATGGACGATGACAGAAGTATTTGTCCTTTTCCGAACGCTTTCCAGCTGCACTTTCTCAGATGGCTTTGTGAAACAAACCGTCTTGTGCCTCAGGTTAGACCTTCCACAGACTGTTGCTACAAAGCTGGAAGTATCGTTGTATTCCATTGTATTAGCGGTCCCTGGTCAGACTATAGAGTCCAAAACCAAATGTCTCTATCTATTCCAACATCCATTGATTAGTCTGTCTTTATCTACCAGAACAGTTGTGACAAGACAACAAGCAGAGTCGACAACCATGCTAGTGGCTTTGTGAAGCTTTATTTAGACACAGCGGTACTTTGAGCTGAATGCTAACATTAGCATGCTAACACGCTTACAAAGACTTTGACAAATGTTGACGTTTGCCAGATATAATGTTGTATAATGTCCATGTTCACCCGCTTAGTAAACTGTAGAAGAGCGATACCTCCAGCAGATTAATTTACCGGAGACAGTCAAGAGAAGTCTTCAGTGCTGTTATTTGCTCTTCTTTCAATAAAAAAAAACACCCCAGTTCTGATGGCAGCATCAGTGCTAACCTGTTTCTTGACTTCATCACATGATGTCAGGAATCCAGCTGCCTCGACAGTTAAGCCTACACAGCGTCAACTACTTTGACCAAAGATTCGCAGTGGATATTTAACCTTCTTCTGACTCGACCGCTGTTTAACCCTCAACCCAAGGTTGCTCCAACACCGCTTCCACTTTAAACCAAACACAAACTGGTACCCTAAAATATATCTTTCTCACAAATCTCTCTGTTCTTCAGTGCAGATCTCAGACTGAACAGTAGTAGACGTCTTGGACAGTTAATCATTGTGTTCTTTTGAAGGTTTGCCCTTTAGTTAGAAAAGGTTTATGATGTCAATGCAAGGATTTATTTGTGTCTTAGTGTGTCGGTGTGTTTATGAGCATGTCTGCGAGTGTCAACCCAAATACACACTGAAGAGTATTTCAGCGCTGGAGTTTGTGGAGGAGAGTCCAGTTTTTCTTTCTTGTAACGTCTTCCATCGTCCAGTCAGACGCCTCCTCCAGTTGATGAAAGTGTCCTCTTCAGTTTTGTCATTTGCTTGGACTCCCTCCATCGCTGCTTCCTCCTTAAAGCGTCACGGGGTGAGTTGCACATCCACAAATATCTGGTAGAAGCCGCAGCCAGGCAGAGAAATGACTTAACACATTGTTTATGTCAGAGTGCTATTGCTGTTCCAAGGGGCCAGCTGGAAGACCAGAAAGGGCTTTGAGAAGTGAGGTTGTGATCTTGGAGCCGGGGTGTGAATCCCCAATCTCGACTGACAAATTTGTGGCAGGAGAAGTGAAAGTGTAAATCTCTCCCTTTGTAAGCAAGCTGCTCGGCTGTCAGCAGCACACAATTGTGGTTTTATTGATGTGAGTGACAAAATACAAGACGTGTCTGAATCAATTATCGGCACAGAACAATAGAAAACAAAGGAGCTGATGCAGAAGCCACGTGTTGACGTACATGCAGGTTCACAGTAGCCCACACTTTCTGTTGGCAGATGTAACCTGAAATATACAGGCCATTATGCATTTTATATCACAACTTTTAATACTTTAAAACTTGTGTAAACATGCCATAAACTGGCCTCGTACCTCCAATACATCCCACCCCTCTTCATGGGTGCTGCAATGATTGTGTGAAGTCAGACTCAGGATGGATGGATGTGTCTACGCGTTTACAAATAGGAATTTCGAACTTCATGTGGCCTGATGTTGTACTTTTTCAAGCTGGAGCTCGGAATTTTTTTTAGCTCTGAGTTGTCTGGAAAGCAGCGTTAGCGTCATTACTTCCTTTAGCTGTTAGCTCCATTAGCTTTAAATGCTCCGTTGGCTGTATGCCCCTTTTATCCAAAACACACCACAGGACTCCATTGCCCACTGGATGCTGACAGCTAACAGCTAACTAGCTTTCCTCCTGTTAAATTTCAACACAGATTTGTTGTTCACAATGTACCATTATCAGAGAAGAAACCGCATTCATCGCCCGTTGAAAGTGAGTTAACCGCGTCCTTTCATTGTCATCAGGTCACAGTTCTTTGTCATTTGTCACTTTATGTTTGTACAACAATCTCTGATAATTACATATCTTCTCCACAAAGCCCCGGATGATGGAAGCCCTTTATCTAATTGAAGAACGTGCGGATGTGTGGATTGTTCTCAGACACATGGCTAAAGGTGTTCACTTTTGTCTTCCTCTGGGCGTATTCTTCATTAGGTGTGATGGATCGCTGCATTTTTGTCAGCTTTCCAAACCCTCGTGGATGTTTGTTAAGGTTGCAGGATGTGTCACCTCGATGGCTTTTTTGTTGTTGCCGTGCCTCGTAGTAGTTTCGGGTCATTTTTTTAAAATCTGCATTCTTGCATTAAACCCACCTGTCTCGGCAGCTGCTCGCGGTTTGTTTCATTGCATTGTCATATGCAGATGTCAACGCTATTCAGAAGCACAGTTGGAATAATTCATGCTCACCCCTCCCTTTTTCTACTGCTGCAACAAGCCCTACACCTCCATTACTGATTGCCTCCAACCAGCTCTACCTGCTTAATATGAAGACTGGGCTGCTGTAAGGTAGGCTGGGGCGTTCGCATTGCATGCAAAGGAGTTGGTCGGCTCCTGACAAGTGGTCACAGCTGCCAAATGAGAGACAGCTTCATCATTGTCTTCATGTTACAGATGGATGGCAGTGCTGACAGACAGGCAGAATAAATTGGAGGGGATATCAAGGACAGACCGCTTACATTTCAAGGCTTCTCTTTTTTTTCTTCTCCTTCTCGCTCTTGTTCTTTGAACGTCAAGGTGCATTTTTATTCAAATGCAGACGGAGGAGGAGACAGACCGTTGGCCTAATGCACGTGTTTTGTTAAGGTGATTTAATGCAAAGCAAAGCATTTGCGTGTATCGGTTTCCTGTGTATACAAAAGGTCGCCCTCTGCATAACTGGGCTGTGGTGTGGTGCAGAACAAATATGCACAAAGGAAACAGAAAAATCTGCATTTTATTATTATTTTTGTCAGTATCCCTTTATCCAGGCGTGGTTGTGCAGAAAGTCTGCGTGACATTACTTCATGGCAGTTGTGACAGATAACTGTGAAAATGATTTGTAATAACAAAAGTAAATGAGCGTGTGCACTGACGACGATGGCCGCTTAACAAAGATCAAGGGACTTCCAATAGATTTTTATATCATGTAGAAATTAAGGGAGGCTGAGAGCAATAATAATTATAACGATAAGAATATATATAAAGAATACAGCAGCGTGTTACAAAATATTTATGTGATATGAAGAAAATAGGCTAAAACATGCAAAAGCACTAATATGGTATTATAGTTTCTGCTTTTACTATTGAACTTTTCACCTTGAATGAAAACAGGTGTGATGACCTCCCATATTTAGCATGTCAAAGCACTGTACAAACCGTTTAGAAATGGGTTATAATGTAGTTATAATCAAATATAAAAGGATTTGTTTGTAAATGTATTTGTCATCAATCATAACCCCTCCAACCACGCATCTCTAACAGATGTATGAACACAGTACAACTGTGCAATATGAAACCTTCACTAGTTTATCCAAAAGGCAGTTTAAAATATGCTTAAAACCCATGAAGACATTACATTTTATATTTATTTATATAATTTAAACTATGTTAATTTATGATATCGGGCATTTATTAACTGTTAATGCACAAGCTATACTGCAGGTAGTCCATGTGAGAAGTTATCCACCTTATGACACATTTGCGCAAATTATGAGCGTGACTTTTGGTGCATCCTGTCACTTAACCTAAATTGACATTTTCCATGTCAACACCACGCTAACACTCGTTTGGTATGGCGTAGCATTTATTAGATCTAGGTTGGCAGTTGCATCGAGTGAAAAACGAGTAATAGTATTCGAGTGAATATCATTCTTACTTAGCTCACATAGCAAACACTGCTAAAGCCTTAAAAATGCAGCTAGTTGTTATGCTAGGTCTGCCGAGTCAATCATGATCGTTTTCGCGGAGACCTTTGCAGAAAAACACTTGAATAAAGGAGTTGTTTGTTGTTTTTTTTTTTCCCATCCATCCATCCATCCATCCATTATCTTCCGCTTATCCGGGGCCGGGTCGCGGGGGCAGCTGTCTGAGCAGGGACGCCCAGCCTTCCCTCTCCGCGGACACTTCCTCCAGCTCCTCCGGGAGGATCCCAAGGCGTTCCCAGGCCAGCCGGGTGACATAGTCACTCCAGCGTGTCCTGGGTCTTCCTCGGGGTCTCCTCCTCCCGGTGGGGCATGCCTGAAACACCTCCCGAGGGAGGCGTCCAGGGGGCATCCGATAAAGATGCCCGAGCCACCTCAGCTGGCTCCTCTCGATGTGGAGGAGCAGCGGCTCTACTCCGAGCTCCTCCCGGGTGACGGAGCTCCTCACCCTATCTCTAAGGGTGCGCCCTGCCACCCTGCGGAGGAAACTCATTTCGGCCGCTTGTATCCGGGATCTTATTCTTTCGGTCACAACCCAAAGCTCATGACCATAACCCATGAACCCTTGAGCACTCTGC
>OMLP01020166.1:0-19113 GCA_900302685.1 Spondyliosoma cantharus
AAAATATCTATTTTTACTAAGGATAATGACAAAAATAATAGTAACGCACAGTGACTTGAATAAGTAACTTTAATCTGATCACTGGTTTGGAAATATTAACGCGTTAGATTACTCGTTACTGAAAAAAGTGGTCAGATTAGTAACGCATTACCGGCATCACTGATTGTGTAGCTTAAGTGCAACATGGAGCTTGAAGGTGTAAAGAAAAAATAAAAACAGGAGAATTAACTTTGAGCAAGTTTGGAGGAAAGTCGGAGGGCAGTGACAACAACTCATAATTAAAGTTGCACTTTACTCTGAGAAGTAGCTCACCTACTTTTAGGTTTGTTCTGAGGTTGCTACACATAATTTGTGTATACTCTGTGCTGCATCTTCTGATCAGATATTAAAGGAAGTTAATACAAACAAACAAATTCGTACTTATTCCCTCACCCACTGAGAATTGATAAGGAATTGGATCGATAAGCAATATCGATAACGGAATCGAAATCGTTAAATTCTTATCGATTCCCATCCCTAGTGACACAACAATCTAAAAAGTCCCTAGCGCCCACAAAGTTGTATGTGGTGATGTGGTATAGCTCCAGCATAAGGCATACCCAAGTTGTTATTCAAATATAACTTATTATAAACAAGGACAACAACAACAAAAAAAATGTTTGAATCACATTTGAACTGATGTAGATTTGGTTGTGTTGAAGCACATTAGCTACATTGTGCATTTTCAGACACTAGAAATATCACTCTTGCATTTTAACCTTAAAGTTCTTCTGTTATAAACTTTTCCATTTGGGTATGCAAAATAGGTCAAAATCCTTTAAAAAGGTGGGTTTCAGACCCGTCCAATACTACAAACCAGTATGAAATATCTTTGTGGAACCACCCTGTTAGGGAGGTTTCATGCTAACAAAATGCAACATGTAATTAAGACATACAGTATTTTTACCTCATTGAGCCTACATTGTCTTATTTACTACTACTTACTCTACAGTATATGAAAATAAAACTGAAGTCAATATCGACATTGAACTCCTGAAAGCAACCAACGCAAGAGGATTCAATTGTTGATAGTACTATCTTGTGTGTGGAGAATGACCTTACTATTGAGGTCAATGTGCGTGAATACTTACTATTTGTGTCGGAAATATGAATACCTCTCTTGCCAATAAAAATCGGATGTTTTACACAATAAGTCAATAAATCATCCCACCAATGTCAAAGTGCATATCGGTATATACATCAGTGGAAATGGTAGAATAGCTTCACTAACAACATTCTCCATATGAGGTTAATTACCATTCATATGTACAGATGGTTTGATCTATACAGGGAAGAATTGTTGGATAAGACGGGGGGTACATTAGCACTTGACATATGCATTTCTCTTTCGTAGTTCTAGATGCAATCGGTGAAGCAAATCTAAATTTATATTATATCAATGTAAATGTCATCAACAACCCATGAAAGAGTAAATGCTAATAGAAAAAGCATAAACAGACTAATAGCAGTAGTTCTAAAGGCATCCAGATAGCTGTGCATCCATGGCGTATTTATGAATGTCGGGCCGTTTCACTGCTTTCTTTCCGGCATACACACCAGTTAATAAACAAACACTCATTAATCATATTCATGCAGCGGAATTCAGAGTGTGAGAAGAAAATATAATGACAGTCATGGCACCTGCCATCATTCCAATATCCTTTATAATTTACCTTGACCAGACTGTTTTGAGCAGAGAATCTATTCCAGTCATGAAGTTGTGCCACCATGAAACAGCTTCAAATTAGGATTCATGGGGGAGTTCATCAGGATTGGATTTTTCTGCTGAGGAAGTGATAATCAAAAATTCACGATGCATATTCTGTGTTTGTTCCTTTGACAGAAAACAATTGTCCTGCTGTGCTCCCTGCGTTTGGAAGGCAGCCGTCCTGGACACGCAGGATTTGAACTCTCTCCCTTTCAATCTCTTGTCTCGCAACACACACACACACACACACACACACACACACACACATGCAGTCGCACAGGCTCACCACGATAATCTGTACAGTACATCACAACGGAAACCAATCCCTCCCTCACCACCAGATTCGGCGTGATAACAAACCTGCGAGCTGCTCGTCATGACATCAAAGGCAAAGGGGCAAAACTAAGAGGAAGGATACAGTAAAGACAAACAAACATAAGGCGAGAGCAAACCTCAAGCCTGGGGGGGTAATAAATCATGGCAAAGAGGATAGTCTAACTTCCTCTCCTCTCTTACAGGGGACTGCCGCTAAAAATGCTGGCGAGGCAATTCCCAGCAGGAGGAAACTTCTGGAGATTACTGTGTAATAAGCCTGAAACGGGCTGCGGTGGAATTGAGACAGAGCGTTCACCCTTCTCCCAGGGTCACACGACTCATTCTCTCAGGAACAGCCACTTGTCTACCAATCTCTGGTCAGATGTATTAGTGGTGAAGTGGAAAAGAGAAAAGGAGAGAGGGGGCCATTCATGGGCCTTCAGGCCGGTTGCCTGCCGCTACTCAATCGACATATATCAATCATCTGATGTCGACCCAGAACTGATGGATTTAGAGCTAATTTTAAATATGTGTCAGAGCTTGACTTCTCCTCATTCAGGCCAATAAGATGATTTTTTTAAACTGGACTGGTTTTTGCTTGGACTCTGCTCACGCCAACAAATCTGCAATGATCATTACCTATATTTTAAAAGTTAATATTTTGGACATGCCTATTTACGTTTATGGAAAAAACAGCTTTCCTAATGACCACATCCCCATGAAGGTTCAGAGTATTTCATAACGGACTGTTTCATTTATTTGCATGGACAGAGGTCCCCATTTACTCATGATATTACCATGGGACCTGTATCTTGATAAGTTATGCAGATAATGACATTTAATCACTGGCCTTTCTATCTACACCTGGTATTAAGCATGCCTCTTATCTCAAATCTGCCCTGATCTGCTCACATCTTTATGCAAATCGGCGTGGCAGAGCTGGAGGAGTGCATGACCATACATGACTCAGGTCAGAAGAAGAAGAAGGAAAAGAAGAAGAAGAAGAAGAAGAAGAAGAAGAAGAAGACTACTTCACCCTCAGTGTACACAGGGCAATTAAAATTTGTCTTTTGACATATCCCTCCTAGTTAAACATACATACAGTCCCCCACATATTTCTTTTTTAAGCATGTAGCTAAAATGTACGGATGGCAATTGAACCTGTTTTTGCCACAATCAAAGCAAAGCAAAGCCAGAACATCTTAAGATTTTACTGTTTTACGACATCCTATTCTCACAATTGTGGACATTCAGGCCATGTGTCAGGCCAAGCAGCTCAGGCCATGGTGTTGGTTGGCAGTCTGATAAAGAATCCACGGCACTCTGATAATGATTAATGTCCTTTATTGGATGAAAATAATTAGAAGAAACCTAGGAATTTCGAGTCCGCAGGGTCTTTATCGGGGCATTAAAATGCAATGAAAGAAGGTGCTTAATACATTTTTTAAAAGTTGTTAATCCTACAATATCATCGGCAATATGAACAGCATACATCGCAGAGAGAAGACACACATTTGCAAAAAATAAAATAGGAAATATACTCTGGTATATACTTTATACTAGTTCTAGGCTTTCTACCACTCACAACAACAGCAAAATATTACCAAGAGTAGCAATACAAAATATATACATATAAACAAAATATAAATATATACATATAACACAAATATATACATATAAATACAACGATTGGCTATCGCTGGACATGTGGTATCTGCCACTCTGTATCTCTTGCCCTACAAGCTATATACCAACACAAATTCTGGTGCAAATGCACAATGTACAAAAATATAGCACGCATAAAGTTTATCTCACACATGCAGTGACTTGAAAGAGCAAGCAAACAATTGCTAAAGACAAACGCACAATTTAGAAGATGAAGATGTAATGACGGAGGGATTTAATGCTGTTCACCAGTTCTGACAGAATGCAATTGTCGCCCCCTGGAGATTTGCCCCCTGCATTCGATTTAAAGCTACCTGCTGAGAGATCTACTTTCACCTCGTTTACATTTCTTAAATCTCCACAAGATGGACAGGCCGTGGTTAGCATGAGCCATAGGGTGGCAACGATCATGAGTTTAAAATATCCAACAACACAGACTGTATCCATAAAGCAATACAGTAGTACAAATGATTCTTGCACAAGTGATGGAACCAGTGTATATCCGGGCTGCATTCAACAGCAACGAGGGATGGTGTCAAACTAAAAGTAAATGATGAAACTTTCTCTCTCTTTGCCCTCCTCAGTTATTCTCACTGCACTTTATTCCTTGTGCCTGCTTTTTGCCTCAGCGGTAACTTTATTTTCCCTCTGTCTGTCTGCCTGCCTGTCTCTGTTTAAATCTCTGGCTTTCACTACCTCTCACTTTCTCCCTGTACAGTATATATCATGTCAAACCAAACAATCCCCAGCAAGAGGTGGTTTGAGCGTGCTCCTTGACAGATTCTCCATTATAAGGTAGGTTTCCTGGTCACAGCGGTTGATATTACAGACATTCTTTATGGTTTACTCTCTGCTCTCTGGCTCTCATTGCCTCTATCATGAGTTGTTTTCCTGAGTGCAGCTGAACGAGGTATGGACGTTTTCAGAGCACAGAACAAATTCTGTAAATGCTCTCACAAACACTGAATATGTAGCTTTATCCACTCAGCTTTTATCTGTGCAATCACGGTACTGGCTTTCATTATTGGGGAAAAGTCTGAGGCACTCACTGACATTTTGGCGAAAGCTAACAGGCAAGTTGGAAATAGAAATCTAAATTGAATACTTCAAAGAGAGTGAGGTAATAAATCCGAGAGGGGGAAAAAAAAAAAAAAAACGGATTTGTTACAGTGTGGCAAACAACGCTGACGCGGTTTGACGAGCAAAACCTTCACTGGAGCTGATAATGGTTTTTCTTGAAGAGAACAATCTGAGCTTAACAGAATGGTTGATTTTCCTTTAAAATGTCTTCATTGTCGATGCACATACTGACAACAACAAAAACTACTGGACAAACAGCTTCTCCTCAAGGTGACGATCAATGACATATTTGGTTTTCTTTATGTTGGTGAAACCTTTACTGATGCTGCTGTCACTGCTTTAGTGTACTGCGCTGCATTTCCCAGTGATCGCTTGTCAGAGTGTCACCAGTGGTTTGATGCCGCTGGATTGACAGCAGCTCCCAAAACCCCAAACAAGCATGTATTAGCTGCTCCACAGAGACCAGAGACTGCAGAATAACGGATATTCAGACAGAGCAGGAAAGTGACGATGATGAGAGAGATGGTAATGTGGGCACTATTGAACTACATCAAGAAAGTAGCGGTATCACAGCATACAATTTACAATCAGTGGCAGCAGGAAGATCACAACCGGTCATACAAATAGATTGAAGACAATAACTCATTTAACTATACATGTTTAAACAGTAACACCAAAGCCACATCATTATACTGAATTAACGTTCAAATGTGCTGAACAGATTGAGACCAAGTTTGTGTTTGTGGTATTCTTACCTGCACTTTGACCACAGCCAATTGTGTGTCAAAAGTTGACAAACTTGCAACTTAATATAGACACTTGCATAACTAAAATCGTAGACTAAATGAATACAACTCATAAGATCCATCCTCCTGATCCTTTGACATTATGAAGTATTCAACATGTTTTTGGATGACAATGTGAACATTTGCTGTCGATCAGTGACCTTCAGCTAGCGGCTTGCGTGCCACATTCAACCCA
Organism: Spondyliosoma cantharus; assembly: GCA_900302685.1. NCBI lineage: Eukaryota > Metazoa > Chordata > Actinopteri > Spariformes > Sparidae > Spondyliosoma > Spondyliosoma cantharus. Next base: position 5,789 of record OMLP01020166.1, read on the forward strand.
TCAAAGCTTCCCGCCCGGAATGCAAAATAGGAATGAATTCAGAAAAAAATGTGAGCTGTGATCTTCAGCTAGCTTGCCAAGCCCTGGCAGGGAGCCCAACAGTCCGTAATTTATAGTTCTGCACTCTGCAGAATCGGATTATTCTCCAACTCCATCCTCTCTGCTCCGTGGACCCACCATCAAACTGGCCGGCTCACAGACCGGCCAGTCCCTGGAGCCCACAGCAGTGCATTATGGGAGGTAACTCCTGAGTTGTAGGAGAACCACTAAGCTGGTTTGCTACACGCCGCAAGAGGCATCATATTTGTTGCCCAACTGTTGTATTGAGTTTTTTTCAATCCAAAGAGGTTTGTTTGTTGAGACAAAGACTCATTCATTGTTAGCTTAACTGTCCGCTTTGTATTGAGCACAGACTGCATGGACGGACTCTAGTTAAAAAAGCCACATATGTATTGCTATGGATTCCCTTTGTCTGTTCACGGTGATATAAACTAATGAAAGCTTTGATCTTTTAGGAAAGTGAATTGCTTTAACAATAACAGGCTTATTAGGAAATTAGGACTGTTTGTCCTGAAAGTAAACCCCACTTTTTTCACTTGGAAAAAAATTCTCGCCCTTGGGCAAATGTAATTGATGACCACTGTTCTAGATGATGAATTTCAACCTTTTTCTGCCCTTTCAGCCATGCCTGCCATCACTGAACATGCCAACTACACTGAAATGTGTATACCAGAAACAAAACAATAAAAACTATGAACATATGAACATGCTAATCTGTACGTATGTATGTATGTATGTATGTATATGCAGTATATATAGATGACATATGCCTATGGCATTACTTATCATCTACCTACAAGGCTGTACCGAGTTCTCTCCCCAGACAGTTTAACAACCATTCACGTTTCCATTCAAACGTCTTCAAGAAACTGAAACAAGTCCAGTTGTCTACGATACAGTACACAGAATGACCGTGACCTGCAGGACTGAGAACCTTCATCAACATATGAACATCTCACTTTCTGTGGACAGAAAATATTGTCTTTCTGTTTAACATTTCCTTCTGTCCTTCTTAAAAATAATGTTTATTCACTGGGTTTTTTAATCATCGACTGGCAAAAACCAAAGCAGCAACATCATTATGTATTTCTATTAAGGTGGTGCAGGACAGGTTTAGCAGCCCTTTTATATGCAATACTCAAGTTTTTGGACATCAATACAGGAAAACCGTTGCTACACACCGTTCATCAAATAGGGATGAAAGCGACCGTTAAACTAGAGCAAAGAGTTGTTATCTTCTTTTAGTCACTTTAATATTTCAGATCCAAAATGTTTGGATAGAAAGCTAAATCATGTGCGAATGTCAAAATATTTGCAGGCTGCCCTGTATACAGTGCAAATGAACCTAGGTGAGTGTAATTTCCCTGCAAATAGACCAGCAAGAATGTCTGTGCCTTATAATTACAGCCCAACGAGGAGTCTTGCAATCACAATTATCAGTTTAATTATGTCTGATAGCTATCAGGCCCTGCGGCTTTATCAAAATGATCTGCATTTAGAGGAGTGGTGGAGGATTGGCTTAATGAATTTCACATTTGTGGCTCAAGCAAATTATTAGCAGTGACACCCTAACATCTAATAATCCCCTCTTAACAAATGGAGCTAAAGAATGAACAGCACGGAACATATCTGATCGATTAACTCACAGGTACTACTGTATTAACTTTACATGGTATCGGCCTCCATAAAACAAGATGGGCAAACCCATTCCGTCTGGTAATTGAAGTGTCTTGATATGCTGATGACTGATTACTGGCTACAGGGCATTTCGGGTCGTCCCGTAAAACCCCTCCACTCTGAACACCACCTCCACCATCTCATGCATGCTTTCAACACGTTTTGCTCAGAAGCGAGACTCATAGGAAAACAAAATGAGAGCAAGTTTTGTCGCATCGTCAATATTCTTCACACATCCCTGTTGCACCTCAAAAAACACAAATGAACTCTTGGCAAGAAGTCAAATCATGTCAATCAAAGTGTATGCTAATCACCTGAGTTATATGTAAGATGTAGGACTTTCTCCACCCAACAGACACATTCAGCTAGTTGGCAGTGGTTCTGTTGTATTGCAGAGGAAAAACAGCAGATTGGTTCAGGGCTCTTCCATTCCTGAGTTGTTCATCCACTTATGTTTGAACAGAACACTATATTGAATGTAATTTTGTGATTTAAACAGATCTCAATCTTTGTGGGATTGACTGTGAGCAGGAGAAATACAGTACTAGGCTCAAGGTTTAACTGGAGCCCATTGAGAGAGCTGACGTCATGCAACAATAACTTGTATCCACTGTTTTATCCGTCATGTTTTGGCTCACCTAGTTCAGTCGTCACAAACTTGGCTGTGTAATGTCTCACAGGTGGAAAATGTAAAAAATATTGAGTTTAGCTGTCACCACCACTACTCGAAAATGTCTTAAGACATCGGGACATTCTCCAGATGTGTCAGTGGCAACAGAACTGGATATTTTTGACATTTTGACACTTACTGTCTATATGCAGTGTTGTTGCGACTAACACAGATGCAAAAAAACAAACAAAAACAACCTGGTATTTTTGACGAGATGATCAGACATTTTTTCAGCTAAAACAGGTGGAAAATGTCCCAATGTCTCCTGTAAAATATCCAGCAAATTCAGGTTTACAAATATTGAAATGCAGTCCATTTTAAATTCTTGATTCCGCATTCGCATACAAGACACAGTCACGACTTCTCTGACTAGAGAGATCTAGCCAGAGAAGTCGACAACTCTCTCTTGGCCATCACCATAGATACCAGCATGGACATTTAGGAGATTTTGTCATTTCTTTCAAAAAGAAGCTTTGTAGTTTTAAAGCCAACTGTCAGCCTGAAGGCAGAGAAGGCAGAGAACATTATGGCATTAAATCCTGGTCACTGCTTAATTAAAAACGTCTCCAAAGGGAAACATGACCTGCTCTATTTTATTAAATCTTAACAGGGTTATATTATGAATAATTAAAGGGCTTTCCTCTAACACATAACAGTTTTTAGTTTGGTGACAATTTGGTTCCTGGAATTCTACATTAACTGTTTAAAGCAGACATGATTACACGTTTAGCAACGTAAATGGATAAACATCTGTGGTCATGCAGGAGTGCAGGGTCATTTGCAGCACCTGCTGATAATCAGCGGATCTCCCGGAGGAGCAGCTACTCATGCATTAACATGAGAAAGCCGCCCGTTTAAACACCCAGCGGGATACATTTAACCGCTTGTGTATGATTGAACAGAACACGCACTGCCCAGCACCATTCTTAAATTTCATCGGATTCATGGATTCATCTGTTTAGTTAACATTGGTACCTCTGTAGCTTTGAATCAGCCTACCTGGTGTTATGTGTGTTTACATAGTATTAAGCCTGGAACTGTTTTCTGTATTCCCAGGTGGCTTCAGAACTGAGTTTATTTGAATAAATCGGCAAAAAGGCATGTCTTATCTTTTCTTAAATGGCACATATCCCTTTTTGTATTTTAATTGTTGGGCATGGATACTTCGACATGTAGCTCAGTCCCTCCCCAGGGGAGCCGGGATTCGAACCAGCGACCTTCCGATCACTAGTCGACCCACTGAGCTACAGCCACTGGGGACATTCATGTGCAAAATGCATGGTTGATTAACTGTAAATGGAGATCATTTGAGACAAGTTATTATGATCCAGTAATCCAGCTCTTGTTGTCTCGTCCTGAAATGACAAAATATGATCAAAGTGCATTTGATCTTTGCACTTTCCAATTAAGAAGTAAGCAAGTGAGTAAAAAAAAAAAAAAACACAACGATATAGATTAAAAATAATGTATGTGGGCATGTGGCGACAGTCACGCTGACATCAATTACCATCAAGAGGCTGACAAACGCAGGGCAGTGGCGGGCACAGATTCTCTCACCGGCAGGGGCTAAAAGCGATTAAACGATCGGAAACTAATGAATATTGGTTTATGCCAGAAAAGAAGTAAGCCTTTTTGGAAGTGTGCTTTTAATGTTCTTAGTTTTGTCTCCAGAATGCACAAGACAAAGTCTCCCTCAGATTTTTTCAAGAACCTCGCTTTGGTTCCGAAATGCTTCCCATGTTCCTATTACTAGTGCACTGCTCACTTGATCAGCCGTCTCAAGGAGTATGCCAGTAGAGGTATAAAATAATATAAATTACTTAACAGTAACCATTTCAGTGGTACTAGAGCATTTTCATCGAAGCTCATTATGCTGAATTAAAAGCCGTCTTTTCAGTTCTCTGAATAGCACCTTGCTCCCTTCTTTGCCTGTGAATACAGTCCGTCCAATGCACAAACAAAGTGTCTTTCTTGTGTGGAGTGCTGCAATTGTGTGGCTCAAATGAGTTGTTGTTTTTTTTTCTGTTCAAGTACTTTAAATAGATCTTGTCAAGATGACTTTAAGGTAAAGAACGATGAGGCCAAAACACTTAATTATGCCAAAAGGTCAGGAGTCAGACAGTCCAGCCTCTCAAGTATTACTTACTGAGTTAATTGGCAGTGGGTTGTGCTTAACTTCCAATCCATTCTTAGGCGTAAGTAGCTGCCAAGCTATAGAATATCAATATGTTGTCATCTTTTACTTATTTGCGACAAAGTGGCAATACTGAGGCTAGTTAGTTCCTGAAGGATCTTCAACTTGTGTTATACATCTCCCGCTCCTTAAAAGATTGTTTGGAATGCTTTAACCCAGTCCTTATTTTTCTCAGTGTTCTTACTGTGACAACGGATATTCTTAAATATTTAATTTCATTACACTGTAGAGCGCCTTTTTTATCTCGACTCTGGCAGCGGCACTGCTCTCTAATACACACCCAAAGGGGCAAACCCAAAATCTCCAGCAGTTTAACCTAAAAGCAAGTAAATGTTGTTTTAACAAACCAGGCACAGATCCCCTAACAGGCAGGGGCTAAAAAGCATTTTTTATTTTTTTTTTGCATTCTTTCCTGAGAATCAAAATAAAGAAAGTAAATGAAGTCCTACTTAACATTAAAACTTAACATGCTGTGTGCTTATTATCTTGTTTGTTATTTTCATTAATTTCATTTTAAAAGTCGCCAGAGTGCAGGACGCAAAGTCTCTGAAACTCAGATGTGTCAGGGAGGCGGCCCTCAGAACCCCGCTTTGGTTGCAGTGCCTTCCTATTGTTGACGTCTAACGGTTGGCAAGTATGACCATACAGTAGAAATATATAATTTATTTTTCATGTCCTTTTGTGGCACTACTTTTATTTTCACACCCCGGGGTTGAGAGTTTGTGTTGCCAACTGACAAAGGTGGAGGTAGTGATTTGATCAGTACAGTTCACCTCAATCCCAGTTGCCACAAAGAGAGGCAACCGGCTCGACGTCTCGCTCATTAAACCGTGCTGTGATTTATGTCAAGAGCTGAGGTTATGGGACTAGCTGCTGCTATGAGCCCCGCTTATACGATGTGGAACGCTGCACTAAATGTGCGGGAGCTTGTCGGTGGTTCTCAGCATTTAAAAAAAACAACTTATAGTAATGTTAGAGTGCCAACAGCTTAATTCTTCATCAGCGGATTACAAACTTGAATCCCAGATGGCTGAAAACTATGTGGATTTGTTGAAAATGGGTAAACAAGTTATCCATCAACATTCATAGGATAGGAGTGATGTTCTCCAGTCAGTGGGCACCAGAAACATTGCCAATCAGTGGCGGGTTCCACTGGAAAAGCCCAGAGACTTTGACGGTAAATGCTTCCACTACAAATACGCCTTAAAACTGAGGAGGTGTGTGTTCTGTGCTCTGTTATCTGTTTGTGAACTTCTTTGAAGCTGTGTGCATTCTGTGCAGTCTAGTCCTCTGGGGTTGGATCAGCCAGACTTTGTACTCTGACATATATTTTTGGAACTCATTATATTATGTAAAATGGTAATGTATGTTATTAGTTTTGTACAGTGGAATTGTGGGAGCTATTGCCTCTTGTTGTCGACACCTTGAGATGCATGTGTATTGTGTAATGCGGCCCAGCTGGACCTCTCCTTTAATTAGCGCCGGTTATTATTTAAAAAAAAAGGAACACCTGCTGGCAGTTAAGCACGGAGCAAATCTGATGAAGCAACGTGTGAAAGGTGTAGGCCGCTCTTTGTTTTCAGAGTAAATGGTAATTGAATAGTGTAAATCATGTCCTGGTATTTGATGGAATATTGTTTTTTCTTCTTGAAAAATGAGAAAAACCTAAACAGCTTCAGTATGATTGCTATATATGAAAAAAAATCTCAAATTTCAGTTACACCGTAATTATTATTATTATTATTATTATTATTATTATTGTTGTTATTATTACAGCCAGATCTCTAGACCAAACACTTTTCTACCACGGTACTTTTTGATTCATTCCTTTGCCTTTAAAAATAACATATTCAGGTAATGGAAGGTCTTATTAAAGCAGACAAGTTCATTTGTTTAAGTCATTTAGGGCACATAGGTCCCTAATGGCTAATGATTTATTACAGGAAAGAATTCAGCATACAGGCATCCTCGGACCTACCCACCCTGCCAACTGCAGAGATGTCACGTTAGGAAATTAGTGTCAGAGGAAGTTACTGTTTTGGACTTGCGGAATTAATCACACCGGGGAGACAGTGAGGGAGGAGTGGAGGGTTCTGTCACACCTGCACTCAAGGTACGCCAATTTCTGGAGAATACATCAAAGAGTGAATAAAGAAAGGTGCGGGCCACGAGAGCTGGCAGCCTGGAGACGAGTGCAGTGGGAATGGCAGGTCTGCAGAGTTGAAGGGTGATTAAGAAGGGTGCCCTGACAGAGAGGGGGAAGAGAGGAGGAGATATAGAAAAGACGTTGTACTACAGCGCTCATCTCCAACTTTGGACTCATTACAGCAGCTCTGCACGAGTCCTTTGAAATTGCACTTCTCAAACAATTCGCTGAAAGTTGCCAGTGTCTCCGCAGAACGGATCTTTGATTACCATTACAAAAGGCGAAGATAGGAGAGTAGCAAGACGCAAAGACAATGTGAAGGCTTACGTCGCCCCTCGGTGCCGCCATACGTCATAGGAGCAGATGGGCCGTGTAGCTTTTATTTGGCGCCCTTGTTCGGAGCATTGCTTTTCAATATTCATGTCTCACTAAGTGAAAGTCAGATTGGCCATTTTACTTCGGCAAAGTCAAAAAGTCGTCTGATCATTTGTCATGAGCTTGTAGGAGAGTCGCCGGCTGGGTCAGCAGATTGTGCATAACACTGTAAGTCCTTGGCATTGCTGTTTTCTTAATCTTTCAAGTAGAGCAAGTCTTCATGAGGCTTAATTCACATTTCGGTTAAAAAATTTCATCACAGTTTGTCACTATGAGCGGAATTTAAGGTCAACACTTGGGAAGGTGTTTGAATTAGCGCCAGCATTTCCATTGAGGCATGTAGGGAGATGATATCTTTTTAATTAATTTCGACTTCTTCTTTTTTTTTTTTTTTTTTTTCCAAAGAAAAATATCCCCTTAACTTTCTGTCCGCCTCGCTCGCTCATTCACTCACTCACTCACTCCCCAGCTCCAACTTACATAAGCGCACTCATGCAATATTCAATTTATCATTTACTGGCAAAGTACAGACTCGCAGATGTGACGCCGAAAAATTTGAAAATCACTCGGCAGGAAGGTTCTCACATGCAGGCACAGGGAGAACGCAGTGCCAGAGATCTCTCCCCCTCCTAGAGGTGATGTTCTATGAACATTCGATTTGTGAAGCGGCAGGGCTGTGTAGAAATGACGCAGTCATACTTATGGGGGCCCCTTTCTTGTTGGTGTCTCAGTAGAACCTGACCAGCGATCAGGGATTTGTAAATTAGGTGAGCTATGAAAGTTTGATCAGAATTCAATGGCTCGTTAAAGCGATCGGTTAATTCAGGGGAAAGGCAGAGCTGATTGGACCGGGTTTAGTGGGACAGCTCTGAGAGCCCATTATCCCCTGTCACTCAAAAATGCACACATATTCTCGCATGCCGGTATACATAATATGCTCCAGCACATAGACACAGAGTTCTCCTACAGTATTTTCTAACTATGAGCAGCAGTTTATACCAGGCGCTGGTTTGCCCCCTGCTGTGTGCAGGCTCGAGCTGCTTCGAGAGCCTCTCTGCTGCCTGGATACCACTGTATGCCTCTGTGCAGAAAGGCAGACTATTATCCAGAAGAGCATAATGAAACCGTATTTGGAGAGATGCTCTTATGACATTTGCCTGCACCCTTAAAAAAGGGAAGAAAGTTTCCCTTTGTTTTCCGAAAAATAATTTTAAAAATAATAGTTTTCCCTTAATCTAAATTGAAGGGAAATTTGATGAAAGTCTTATGTAAAGATGTGGTTTCCTTCTTCTTGGCAACATGAGTGAATTATGACCTTACTCTATGCCAACATGATCGCTCATTTATGGGGGATACAGCAGTCGGACGAGGGGCTGGAGTGGTGAGCAGCTAAATGGTAAACCAACACTGCCACCCTTAGGCCAAATGAGAATAGCACACAAACAACACCAGTCTCCAGTGTAGGATTGATGATGTTTTCTGGGCACTACATATCCAAACAGCCTCTCCCCAAACTGCCCCTGCTGCTGAGGTGACCAAGCTATTTTTGCAGGTGCTGACAAGATGATCTAAGCAGAGGTCTCCCCTTATCATGGACCACTGTCCAAAATTGCATATCTTTTAGTGGTGTGAGCCAAGTTGCAGTTATTGGTTCATACTCAGTATACACATTTCATCAGAAACAGCCACAGTAAATATACAAGCATAAAATGAAACGAGTCAACACGATAAAATCTGCTCCAGCTGTCCAGGAATCAAGCATCGCTTGCAGAAGCTTGTATCCGAACTATGTGCATACTTACAAAATGGATTAGTTAAGTTTAGACTTGATGCATATTTGTTGCTGTATTAGAACACAAATCTGTCATCAGCAGTTGCTTCATTTATCACCAATTTGAACCCATTGCTGCAAAAGACGTGAAAAACAGTAGAATAGAACAGAATGCGGTGGGATATTTGAAGGACAGGTTTGCCGTGAGAAATAAAGATTGACAGAGTTGATTTAACAGTCAGAGTAAATATTTAGAGTGCCTCTCTCCAACATTTTCTCAGAGCCGAAAGTCTGAACGTCAGAGTGTTAGAAGTGTTGGAATCAGGACAGAGCGTTAGGGGAGTCATGTGGTACCCTCTGTGGACTGACAGTTTTCATTATTCTCTCTCTCCCCCCGCCCCATTACTCACTGTCTTTCAGCCTCCCTCCCTCCATCTCTCTCTCTCTCTTCCTCTTTCTCACTCACACACACACACACACACACACACACACACACACACACACACACCACACACACACACACACACACACACACACACACACACACACACTCTCAGGGTCCAGAGACATAAACAGATTGTAGCAGCTGACCTGAGGGCATCTTGAGATGCTGAGAGTAATGACACCCGATGCCATGATCATCAAGGTGAGTGTGTGTGTGTGTGTGTGTGTGTGTGTGTGTGTGTGTGTGTGTGTGCGTGTGCGTGCGTGCGTGTGTGTGCTGAGAGTGATAACCTACTGCATTTTCTTTAACCTGTAGGCCTATTGTATTGTGTTGGTCAGATCTCACATTTTCTTTTAAAATACTGATAGGTCTCATTTTTAAAGGGTAACTCCACACATTTTCTACATTAAAGTTAACAACAAGGCTCCAGATACTGATATTGAATGGGAAGAAGAATGCGTGGAAACAAAAAAAAGGTGATATCACCTGTTCTGCTGTGTCTACTTTGTTTAAAGGCTTTATAGGAGTGACTAATTGGACCAGTGGACTTTTTTTTCCTACACCAGCTGCCTACATTGCCCACAATGCGAATTAGCCACCGGGTGACATCACCAGAGGCAATTTATAAGATTACATGCAGCTTCCTCTGGAGCCACAAAAGGTTTTATACAATTTATTTTCACATTATGCAGTAGTATTCCCCAAGACCTGCAAAAAGACTCTGATGTGTAAAGTTGTTGGAGTTGCTCTTTAAGGGAGACCCGAGCATATGTAAGCACGTGTTTTTACATAATTTAACAATTTAAACATGATAAAAAAAAAATGCACCGCTCAATAAATGAATGGACATGAACTATATATTTAACTATTAATCTCTCTATGGGTGACACATATATGCGATTTATTTTATTACATAGTTATTATATTAGATATTATTGGACAAAATGTAGTGCATAATGTCATCTGATAATATGTTGAACATTATGACAAAATAATTTGCTATGAATCAGGGTCAAAATTGGGCCACAGAATGAAAACCTGCAATAAACTATCGGCACGAGTTTAATAATTCAGTATTAGAGTCCACCTGCGGGTGTGTCTGACTGCTACATACTCCAAGCCTCTGAACCGTTTGCATTGAGAAAACACTGGAAGCTTTTCACATATCTGCTCAACCTGGTTTGATAACACAGGGGACAGTGCACTTGCATGTGTGGGCAAGTAGACCGTTTTTCTTTTTTCTTTTTTTTTTTCCTTCAGTGGCAGCCCTTGTGGAACCTGACAGATGGTTCAGTAGATTCAGGAGTTTAACCCACATCAATTAGAGGAGCATCCCAGTGTTCCCAGTCTGTTTCCCTTGAAACCAATACAACAAAAGCAAAGTCTGCTTTTGAATGAAAATACGGCATCTTTATCGGATAGAATATGGGAAATGTGAATATTTCCGGCACTGAAATGAAACCTGACGCTCTCTGTTCTACTTTTTGTTTTGACCGCCATTTAGTCTTTACCACGTGTCTCTGCTGTGCTGTCCTCTCCCCCCTGCCCGGTCAATCCTCAGGAGAGCTCCAGGCTACCACTGGGTGTATCAGTCCGTGCCTTTGACTGCCCTCCACGTTACAAAGCTCCTCACAGAGTGTGCTGGCAAATCGATAGCTGTGTTCTCCCCATCGCATACAACTTTGACAGTTGTCCTTCCACACTGGCTGTCATACAGGACCTTTTCCTCACTGCTTCCTGAGCCGTGCTCTGCCAGTCTGGTTTAGCATTCTCCTCGGCGCACTGTGGACGGGATAATCCGCCAATAGCAGCGTTCTTGGAGGTCAAACCTGTGTGAAAAACTCTTTGCAGTGGTCAGCCTAAATCTTTATGTGGGACTTTAATGTCTGACCTTGGTGTAGCTCCTTTTTTGTTTCTGAGAATTCTATCCACATGTTGTAAACCCCGGAGTGACAAAATGGCCAAAATTAATATCTCTTTTTGCAGATGAATCACAGTATTTGCACCCAGGGCTATCTAAATGTAGCTTTTGTTTTAGGACGGTCCCATTAGTGTTGGCCATGTCAGGCAACATCATGCTACCTGACACTATTGTAAACCAACCTTCCTCCCAGGGATGAGCCATCTAACTTGGGTCAGCTCCAGATCTTCTGGCTCACGGGGCCCAGTGTCTCACACCTCTCCCTGCCGCGATATGTCATCTGCTGGCTCTGACAGGCTGGTGGTAAAGCTGCTTTTACCGTGGGGAGGCTTTGCTTTTCTGGCAGCTCCTGTGTCACTAACTACAGGCAACTGCTTTTGTTACAGCTCCAGCACTGCAGTGAGTAAACTATTTACAATAAATGAGGAATGCATAAAGGAAAGGTGTGCTATAGCTGGGAGTGCAGGGAGTTCGGTCCTTGTTGAGGTCAAGGGGGCTGCCAGAATGAGTGCTGTATCTCATTCAGCACATTGAGGCCCCCACAGCAGTGTTTTGACACCAAGGAGCCTCGCACACTGAGTGGGGACATTGTTACCTCTCGGTGAGTTTGTTTATTCATCGTAATGAGAAAATACAAGAGACACTGTCTGGCACGGAGCTGAAATGCAGGGCGTGGAGGTTGCATGCCGGTGTTTTTGTGTAGAGCAACGGTTTTCATTGAAGCCACTCTGATAATGGACTGCAGAATAAAGATGAGTTTGCTCACATTGAAAAGCCCTTTGGGGAGGGCGGGCTCTTATTGTCTCTCGGGTCTCGCGGCTGTGAAGCCACATGTTCCAACCTTCAATCAGCGCCCGCAGCCCTCACACACGTACACCATGTTATGCTGATTGAAAAGACGAAGATCGAAAGGTCCTTTTTTTTCTCTCCATGTAAAAATCGCTGAAGCACTTGTCGCATAATCACAAGCTTGGTGAGGATCTGCCTCTTTTCAAATACTTGGGCCTCTTTATGTGACCTGCTTGACTTTCTCCTCCAGATATTATACAACAAGGCCCGCGCGAAAGGAAAACAAAGGTCATTTGGGAGTATATTGCGACATTGTGTCCAATTGTGGCAGATTGATTTGCCTTGAAGACAGACAACAGAGGGGATCAATGGTCATTTTAGTGATAAGAATAGATTGGGAGTTGGCTTCCCATTATGCAGCCAGTGTCGCCCTCATTAGCAGCCATGGCAGCAAAATCTGTTTAATCTTGCATAAAACCTTCGACATGTTAGACCCCACGCAGCGAGGCTTTTATTACAAGTCCTAGAAGGTCGCAATGCACTCGCTCATTAATTACATTCCATATCAAAGATAATAATAAACACACTGGTGGGCTGGACCGATTGCACCTTATGCTCTGTTCAAGGACGGCCCAACATGAAGTCAACTTTAGATGGATGGAGATCTGCAGGCGAGCCAAGAGCACCGGGGCTTGGCTTGTTTTGTTTGTTTGGCTTTTTTTTTTTTAAAGCCTTTCCCTGCGTTTTGCTTCTTTACCATGACAACAACAACGGACGAAACGAGCGGCAGGAAGACAGAACGGGGCAGAGGAAGAGCAGAACATGAGTGTTTTTCTATCCACCTCCTTCGCGCGTCAGGAGGAGTCTGGAGTGAAGGCACAGCTAACGGCAGATTTTGTCTTTAATTACGACGACTGTTTGAAAATACGAGGACCGTCTCACTGGCTGTTTTGTCAGATGCCATCACCCTCCGTCCTTGGTGATGATACAGAGGAGCCCGGCTCTGAAAATAACAGCTTTGGTTTGCTGATCCGCCAGTTGGCTAATTGTAAGCAGGCCGCCAAAGACACAGCATGAGCCCTGTCGCATCATTGTTTTTTTTTGTTTTTTTTTCATTATTGTGTGGGTTGTAAGTAGAAGCTGTGAGCAGTGTTTATGTGGTGACACTAGCATGTCACAAATTGTTTTTTTTCTCTAATAGATGGTGTGTGTGTGTGTGTGTGTGTGTGTGTGTGTGTGTGTGTGTGTGTAAATCCAAGTGCGTCTGCTCCTCCGTG
>OMLP01020167.1:13383-26151 GCA_900302685.1 Spondyliosoma cantharus
ACCAATGTATCATACAGTATATAGGGTTGACCTAACAAAAGTAAAAAAACTTGAAGAAAAAACAGTAGTAACAGTATATTTTTGCCAGCCGTAAACCGGTTGAAGCAGCAGAACAACATTATTGTTCATTTGCAGTTGTGTTTCTGACCGCCTGGTGGATGTTCAGTATTCACTCTCTTTTAGCTCCATTTTTGGTCTCCACCAGATCCTAGGAAAAATACTTGCCTTTTATTAGCCGCTAAATGTGCCACTGTTTTCAAAAGCTAGTAACTAACGGTGTCTTTGTGCTGTTTGGTGCTGAGCAGGTAGTGTACAAGTGGGTTTTTTTGGAGCCTTTTCTCTAACAACACTAATGCGGTCGAAAACGAGGCTAGGAGAGCGCTGAGAGTGAACCAGTACAGTAGAGCTGCAGCTGAACAGTTAGACAATGAGCTAACCCACGAGCCACACCTTTCACATTGTTTCCCCATTGTCATGAATTGATATCATAAAAATATGAACTATAGCTGCTCTAAAATTGTCATTTTAATTGTAAACTGTAAAACTCTATAGAGAGCCCTTTCCATCCAACACTGGTCGTGACACAGTTCACTCTGAAATATACGGTCTGTTCTCAAGCAGTTTTTTGAGAACCTTGCCCCTCTGACCCCTGCAGGTACCCCAGAGGCTCTGGCAGAGAAGGAGCTCCAGTTGTTGATGATGATCAACCAGCTGACCGGTCTGAGGGAGCAGCTGCTGGGGGCCCACTCTGAGCAGAGGAACATGGCCGCCTTGCTGCTAGAGAAACAGCAGCAGCAGATGGAGCTGGCTCGACAACAGCAGGAACAGGTAGCACTCAGAGATTCCAAGCATACCATAACTTTATGAAAACATACCCACATGATGTCACTTCAAAACAGTAATGCGCTGTCTATTGAGAACTATAGTATGAGCCTTTTTGGGAAACTAAGACTAAGAAACTTAAAATCCCCTTGTGGCAGGTGACACCACTTTGACATCACAGGCCCTATAGAGCTTTTTAAACGTATGCAGTGGAAGTCTATACGACCTGTCAACAGACTTGTTGTTTAAAGTTGGTGGAGTTTCCCTTTAAAATGTCTCAACCACAGCCACCTCAGAACCTAAGACATGTTGTCAAATAGCAACAGCAGTCAAAGATCCACAACTAGAGCTGAGATAGACTAGAGCTAGACTTTCTGACGTTGCAAAAAGGTTCCTGTGTTCCCTGGAAAATCTCTCTGTGGGTGAAAAGGTCAAAACTCTCAGCTTCACTGAGAACGACAATGATATAAGACTTGACAAGTTGAAAAGTTTCAGCCATAAAGATTTTGCATAACAGATTTTTGGCCCAACAGTTGAACCATGCTGTTATTTTACAACATACTGCTAATGTCATATATATTTAGATGTATACTTAGAATTCACATGTTCTGCAGTGAACTACAGTTGGTGGGTTGAGTTCCTGAATGAAGCCCACTGACTACACTGTCTGTCCGTCACATACGATGCGTGTGAGATTGAACGTGTCTTGTGTGTCTCAGATCGCCAAGCAGCAGCAGCAGCTGATCCAGCAGCAGCACAAGATCAACCTGCTTCAGCAGCAGATCCAGGTCAGCCCTCGAGACCTTTCACATGTCACGCTGCAGGAAGTCTGTGTTTCAGACAAATGAGGCGAGAGCTTGTATGTAAGGTGCATTTGTCCTGCCTCGTCCCAGCAGGTGAACATGCCCTACGTGATGATCCCGGCTTTCCACCCGAACACCCAGCCCCTCCCGGTCACCTCTGACCCCCAGATGACTTTGCCGCTGCAGCCGATCCCCTGCAAGCCAGGTTAGTCATGAAGCTAGTCGCAGACGCGCTGGCTCCCATTACGGTACATTTGAATTAACACACAAGACATACTGACAATCAGAATCTTATACAGAATTAGAATTGAGCATTTTCTCATTCCCTGCAGTTTAAAATAATTTTAAAAAAAATGCTAACAGAGGATCAAAAGAGGTGACCCTCTTACCGGACATTCAGACTCAAAGCGACACAGCATCACAGATCAGAGACGGTAGGGGTGTGACCGCGGGAATATCAAGAGGCCATTTATTCTCAGTCAGTCAGTTTTTTCAAGGTAAGCAGGTATTACAATTTGTTCGCCTAACTTGACACGATAGGAAAGCTGTAAATGAATTCAAATAAATCAGCGTGCGCTCTGAAGGACAGACATTTTGTACTGTATCAATACAGACCCATTAGTCGCCATGCTGAAACATCTTCTTACCCACTTTATAGAAAACGGAGTGACATATAGGAGAGATGAATGTGGGCTCGAGTGGAACAATATGGCCGATGGTACCTTTCACATGCTTGCTTGTACAGTTAGCAGGCTTTAGAGGGCACAGCTTAGAGAATCCGCTGCTTTGTGCAGTTTTGCTTTCACGAGCTTTAAAAGCTGTGCTCCCGGGCGACCTTGTCTTCTCTATCTTTTCAAACCTAAAAGACACAAGGCCGGCGTTTACAACATTTGTAGGCGGATGTTCAGGATAACCATTCATTTGCTTTCTTTATTTCACGAAGCGCGTGTATCCGCGCGTGCGAGCGCTGCCGACTTTTTCAACGGATGTATGTAAAAGAAATGTAGATAGACGGCGTGGGTGTGCGGGCGAGGTCAGCTACAGACATTTCCCTCATTGCCTCGAAGATGTGGCAGAGGAAGGAGCCGCCATTTGATTCGGGTTAGTGTCTTCTGTTTGTTTGCTTTCGTACGTTCAGGCTCAGTGTTAACCGGGCACTGTTTCATGGGGAGCTTCCCTGGAAGTCAAAACTAAGTGCACCTCACTTTTAGCAATTTAGAGTCATGCTATCACTGACACTATGGTTGAACATTTTCCACATCAGAACCGGCTTCGTGGTTGGCAATAATTGTTTAATTAAAAGTTCAAATGAAGGAGAACTTACATGTAATTAGTTCAGTTTATTTCATTTTTTTTTTTCAGAGCAATCCAAGCCCCGTCCTAAACTGCACTGTGGCACCGACATTGTTCCATCCATTTCCAGTGTAATACTTCCACGCGTTTCTTCCAGAGGGTTTGGCGTCCAGCATGACTCACTATTGTCCTCCATTTTGCGCTAATAAAGAGAACAATAGTAGCCTAATTCACAGTTGAATTATCAAGTCATGGCCTGTTGTGCTTATATTAGGGTTGGGCAATGTGATTATATACGATGACAGGGTTGAGCCAACAAAAAAAAAAAAATGAGTGATGTCTCTCATTAATGATGTTGCCATGCAGTTTAATACTGTGGTAACTATCCATTATAACAAAACAAAATGAAACAAAAACAAACAAAATATGTTTAATATACAAAACGGCAGAAGAGAAAAGAACCGGCTCTGAAGGCTTTCCTCTGTGGACATTCAACGGCTTCTGTGGACTGACTGATAAACCAGCGGGCTCCACTGGTGGGAGCGTTCTCCTTCTGTTGATCTGATTGTTTGAAGTTAGCCCGCGATGGTGGTTCATCCGATCATCGCTCTATTATTTGCGTCCTCCAATACAGCTGTGGCTCACTTCACGTTGGTTCCGTTTAACATATCATCCATGGGCCACACCCATCTTGGAACTTGGCTTGCATTTTGGTCTCCGCTCCGCACCTGTGAAGTTTCCTGACTGTATCTTGCATATAAATCAGGCTGTCGAGTTGACTTAATCTGTCAGCAGACAGACCGGCATTTAAACACCTGGCAGAGTACCAAGGCTTTCCCACTACAATAGGCGTCTCCAGGAACATATTTTGTCATGATGACACTCAAGACTCTTAATGTCAAAACTTTACCAGCTCACACTGTCACAGCTGGTTGATGATTTTAAACCGTATTTGATTATTTTGTGAGCTTTCTGAAACGAATGTGACATTTCACTTACATTTGAATAAACGGGATGTACATTATTATCGCGTCGAACGTGAGGTCAAAATAAACACATTTAAAAGTGAAAGTGTGAACTGTAGCGATGAGGTCACCAACCGTTGTGTCCCACAGCCTCTGACGCTCGCTCTCTGTGATCCGACTGGTGTGCAGGGTGGTTTAGTCAGTACTTTTGTATCAAGTGTGAGCTTCTTTCGACGATAACGCTTTTCATAATAAAAATGATGCACCTTCCACAGCCGTGGACTATCCCATGCAGCTGCTACAGAACCCTCACTCCACCCCCGTCAAGAGGAGCAGCGGGTCCTTCCGACAGGTACGGCATCATACAGCGTATGTGTGTTGTGTGCGTCAGACGAATGTAAATGAATAAATGTTGATTTCAGTGTAACAAACATCATTTCCCGCATCCTTTGAATGCAAACCTTTCTAACGCGCGGGCGCACACCTACATTATAGAGATCATAGCTCCAATCATCCCTGTGTGAACGGTGCCTTATGGTGGTGTGTTTGTTTACTGTACAGTGTGTGTGTGTGTAGATATACTGTATGTATGTGTACTTTTGAAGAAAGTGACACCCTGCTGATTAAACAGATAATGTACTTTTCCTCTACTTGAGAGGCTGAAAACGCGTTCTGAATGCACCACACCCTCTGTTCAAAGGTTTAATGTGTGTGTTATAGGTGTGTGTGTGAGTGAGGGTGTTCTTGCTTTTGTGTGTATGGTTTCAAATAGAGATAGACCAACATAGCTTAGATAAACAAAAGGGAAGAGAAGATGAGCTGACGGCAGACAAAAGACAAGAGACGCTACAAAGGTGTGACAGATGCGCTCGGACATGCCAAATCTGCCGTGCATAACACACCCTTGCCCTGCGTGGTTAAGCCTGAATGTGTGTAAGTGGCCCCACCCCTGCTCATCTGCTCTCACTGTGTGTTTAGGAAGCCAGTCAGCCCTTGAACCTGACCTCCAAGCCAAAGGGGCTGGAGCTGGGGAAAACACCCAGTCCGCAGAGCCTTGAGCTGGGAGCGCTGGCGCTGCAGGGGGCCTACAGGCCCAGAGATCTCCACAGAGAGGTGTCCCACAGCCCGCCACGATCTGCCCTCAGTGAGTTATACTGACGGTTACACTGCTGCAAGTGGGGATTTGTGATCCCAAAAGGGGAAAAACTGTAGAGTTGAAGTTGTGGAATTAGACACCCTCTGTATTTCTGATTTATTTTAATTTTTTTATTGTAATAGTTTCAACTGCTCTCTTTGGATCTAAGAAGGGCCTTCTCCGTGCTCGTAAAAGTGTTTCTTAAAGGTTCCTGTGCAGTTTGTTACCACTAGTAGTGTTTTAGAGAGATCCTTGGCCCCCAATTTGTTAGTATTGGTGCCATTTTGTACCCAGTCCTGCTACATTTTAAAGGGTAACTCCACCAATTGAACACATTAAAGTGTGTTTACAGGTGGCTCAGTGGCCAGAATGTGTGGAATAAAAAAAGCCAGTATCTCTGGTTCAGCTGTATCAGTGTTCATCGTTTTGTTTTTAAACTGTCCAGAATGAGTCCGCCAGTACTGTAGGATTGCAATGTTGGACCAGTGGACTACCTTTCAAAACCTGGAGCTTACATTACCCACAATGCAACCTAGTGACATCACTGGAGGCAATTTATCACAGACATGCAGCTTCCTGTGGAGCCACTTTGTACTGCTTATCATACCCTGTAATACTCCACTGGACATTTCATGGGATCATAGCAGCAGTAACACACCAACAACTGTAACAAATATGCCAAGTTGCCGACAAAGTCAGAGAAGAAGAAGACCGTTGGCTTTCAAAATTCTTCCAAACACGGTCTCTGAAAATGTTTCCTGAAGAGGGAAAAGCATTCAGCATGTTGAATAGACCTTAAGGATGCATATATTTCAATTTGATGAGAAACACTGATGTAAACGTAAGCTTGCAAAAGTCTCCAGTGGGTACATGTAAAGTCACAATGTGTAGAATTCCTTTCCATTTATTAACAAATGTTCCAGATGTGATTGCATTTCTGTATTTGTGCGGCTGCTGCTGCCTACCGCCCAGATGCAGCAAAGCAAAAAGCAATAGACAAATCAGCGAGTGCCTCCTGTACAAATTCCAAGGAGTAAACACAGTAGTGCAGTAATAACCTCCTGGCAACAGACACGTACAGTAGTTGGATTCAAAGCAGGTCATGGCTTTAGATTCTGCTTAGGAAACAGAAAGAGGCTACCTGGACCTTAAATATGGTAAAACATAGTCGTGTTTATGTTACCAAGCAGAGACCTTGGTATGTTTTTGTCAAGTATCTTTATTTTCAGTGAGATGCTTTTCATAGCTGTAATGAAAAGAGAAAGGGAAGTGGGAAAGGAAATGCAGATGACACACAGATGTTGATCTTCTGTTTTGTGTCTGTGAAAAGCACATGGACGTTGACTTTCACAACAACGACATGGAGCAAAACACAAAAGATATAGGGAATTTGAAAATGTGTGCAAACGCGCTGTTGTGTGCCGACCCAACATCATTAGTTTTCGGGTTGTCCGTCTGTTAAATTATTGATTTCCGATCACCTGTTGGGAGTTTCTTCTTGAATTTTGCACAAACTTTCACTTGGACTCGAGGAGGAAGTTATTAGATTTTGGAGGTCACATCACTGTAACCTCAGAAAACACATTGATTTAACTTTCTCTAATTTCCACCAGCAACATGTGAAACCACTTATGGCCTGTCGGGTTTAGGAGAGGGAAGACATCTTTGATGTGCGTCTATAGGAGGACTTTAAACGCTAGCTGTCTACAACGCTTTGACTTCCTCGGCCTCATTCTGTTTGTCCTGTGTTTTCGTCTCCAGGTTTCCTCGGAGACGGCGATGTGGTCACCCAGGCCATCCATGATGCTCAGCTGCTCCTGAGGAGCCACAGCACCGGAGGGCGAGAGAGGGACAGAGACAGGGAGAGAGAGAGAGATGGCGGCAGAAAGATGGTGAGCTGATGTCCAAACTACGCAGTCCACACACACACACACACTCATGTGGTTTCTGTGTCTCATTACATCAACATGATGGTGAATTTACACCGAAGTGTTCACCTGAGGCACCGAAACAGAGAAGTCCACCCGCCAAGGACGTTACATTTAGAATCTGGGTACAGCGTCGGAGGCGGAGCCGTTCATTCCGGTGAAAGCTTCTCAGGGAAGGCAAACTTTTTTTGTCTTTAGGCATGAAGTAACAAAAAAAACGGCTTCAGTTGATTATACACTGATGAAGAATATACTATCTGAATATTATATACCATGTCTGCCTATAGATCCTCCTAACTCCTGCACACCGGACCTTTAATTAGATGATAGGCAATATTTTACGTCTAAAATTCCCATTTATATATTAATCGCTCACAGAACTGAAAGCCTTGGAACCTGTCATACTGACGTTTCACCACTCAAATTCTAAATAATTCAATTATTTTATGTTGAGAAGTTTGCCAAACCAAAACCAAAGTTTGACTGCCGTTACTAACTGGACAGAAGTCCGTCTCTTTCTCTGACTAAGACCTCGGGGTCCGATCAGGGGGTCAGAGTCAGGTTTAGGGTTACAGGAGTCACGAGCTTGAGGAGCCCGAGGGTTAAACCTGCTGAAGAATGGCCCAGCTGTAGTGTAGCCACACACAGGAGCACATTTTATCAGCTCGGTATTTTGGCTGTTGCCCTCTGGAAAATGCTGTGAAGTAAACACAGTATGGAAAGGATGAAGCAGTGTCTCTGTTGTTTCCATCATTAGTAACTGGCAGATGCATGTTTGCACTGCTCTGATCCTACAGTGAGAGCACAAACATGTTGTTTTACTTTACACACACGACTTTAGTCATCACGTGAAGCAAATTCTGAACTTTGTATTCACAAATCTCACCTTTGGATCCATGGAAATGAAATTGTTCTGAAGCGCTCGGCGTCACGCAGTTCTTCTCGGACCCGGCACTAAACACCGTGTTGTTTTTTGTTTTGGTTCTTGTAAAAATTGTCTTCTATTCTGGTCTCAGTTTTTGGTTCTCTGAGGTGGCTGGAGCTTTTGGTCTCGTCCTGGAGCAACAGCTGTTGCAGCCTCACAATACCACAAAGGCCTCAGTGTGGCATTGAGCGAGCCACCTGCCCTCTCTCTTTGTCCACAGTAATACTGTACTGTGGCTCTCCTCCTCTCCTCCATTATCCTGCTCCATCTCGCCGCCGCCGCCGCTGCTTTAACACCAACACGGATGACTGACCTATTTTGGTCTTCCACTGCGCTGCGCGGGGCTAAATAATATTTTACAGCGTGTGGATGGATGGGGTGATAGTTTTGCAAATTCACAGTTGCTACATTCCCAACTCTGGCTTCTCTCCTTCACCTTTCCTCCCTCAGACAATAAACACCATTCTTCCTCCTCCGTGGCGTTGTCATTTCCTTTCTTTGCATTTACAGCTCTGCATTTAAACAGCAGCTGATATGGCGAGCGTGCAGTTCCTTTACCTTAAATAGCTCTCGGTGTAGCACATGCGTGCCTCGAACACACCCCCCTTTGAACATCGGGTCATCTTTTAACTGCAGTGGAAATTCAAATCGTCCCTTTGTGCTCCGGTGTGAATGTTTGTGTGACTTCATCTGTCTTTATCTTCTTTTATGTCTGCAGGAGTATAAAGAGTCTCCCCGCAGTGAGAGAATTTCTCACCCCGAGCAGGGCGAGGACAGACACGGCCTGCCGTCCACTGAGGACCACCTCAGCAGCGACTCGGAGGGTAGGCGTCCCTGGAGGAGCCTGTTTTAAATAATGATGGCCCTGTCTTCTTTGATATAAACATGGTTATTCATTCTTATTGATCCATATAGACTGGTGTATTTTAATGGCAGTATACTTGCGCATTAC
Source organism: Spondyliosoma cantharus (assembly GCA_900302685.1). Lineage (NCBI taxonomy): Eukaryota > Metazoa > Chordata > Actinopteri > Spariformes > Sparidae > Spondyliosoma > Spondyliosoma cantharus. The sequence goes on from OMLP01020167.1 coordinate 22,207, forward strand.
TAAGGTAGTTTGTTTTTCACAGCGGGGGGCAACCTCACCCCTCCACTACAGACTAAACTTACATTTTAATGGCGAGCTTCAGAGAAATTTCCTCAAGCAGAGTTCTACGTCATTTCTAAAGTGGCACCAAGATTTATATTCTTGTGCCCTCAGTCCTGATTTGAGTGTTTTTTTTGGCTACAAACATGAGTAGTGCACATCACAATACCACTTTGAGTAATTGCTTCACTGTCAGATATGAGTCACGCTGATTTTGAACTGCCTGTGGGAAGAATCAATGTCTGAGAGTCCATTCTTAATTTAAAGCTCTGTTTGTTGCTGCTGATTCTCTCAGACTGTTTCTGTCTCTTTGGACTCCAGTCTGTGTAGCTGTGTGACACAAATCACAACGCTTGAGCCAACGCGCAGATTTGATTGGCTGAGCAGAGCCACAAGACATGCAATTGGTCAGCGAGTGTCCCGGGCTGCTAGTGCTGTGAAGGCTAGCAAAGCTGTGCCAGTTATAATAGAAATCAAAATGTACTAATTCTCTATAATTATATCAATATGAGTATCAGTTATAGGTCAGAGCACTTTCAATTCACCCATTGTTCTCCCTCAGAATATCAGATTGACATTTAGATGGCTAAAAATAACCTCCACCACCCCCAGGTTCAGCTGCATCAATCATACATCATCATCTCCTTGAAGCTCTAATGAGAAGTGGAACAAAAGTTTCTGGTACAGACCTCAGGACGGAGACCGTGGGTGGGGAAAGTGAATCATAACTTGGTGTGAAATCGGATGTTTGTGGGTGAAGCGAAACTTCCTTCAGTGGGGAAAGGTTAAGGGCCTGGCAGGGTAACAGTTTAAAGGGGTTCTCCACGTTAAGGCTGTAACAGAAAAAGATTATAAGATATTTAAGGAAGAATGAGTAACATGTTCCAGACCCAGCAGTTTGGTGCCGTTCCCTAACTGCAGCCCTCTTTCCTGTAGGTGCCCTGCCCAGCACGGTCCCAGGCAGCTACGCCGAGGCCCGGCCCCCTCCCTCCTCAGGCCACATCAAGAGACCCATGAATGCCTTCATGGTGTGGGCCAAGGACGAGCGCAGGAGGATCCTGCAGGCCTTCCCCGACATGCACAACTCCTCCATCAGCAAGATCCTGGGTGAGCCTAGCACTGGGCAGGGGTGGGTTTCACTCTGTGCCTCTATTCTGAGACGCTGCCTGGCACATGTGAGGGCACGAACAGCCACCTGCTTCTCCCACCGGACACACACACACACACACACACACACACACACAAAGCAGACACAGGGACTGGCTTGAATCCCTTTCCTTGGACCAAACATTTACATTCCTGTCTATTGTGGAGAGCTTGTTGTTGTGAGCAACCACCCTTAACACGGACACACACATGCGCACTCACACGCAGACACACATACCCACAACACATACACACACACACACACACATGGAAATGAGTTACTAATTGGGACATTAATACATCGTCTCAATCAACAGAATAGTTGTTTCAAGCTCTGAGTAGATCCCTGTTTTTCTGACGGTTTTCACACCAATTACTGCAGCAGCTAATCTCACACCTCCTGACTGGAGATGTGTGAACCACACCTTCAACCCAGAGAGAAGAACTTGATCCATCAGTGTTTCTGGTCTTCTAGAAATAATTTTAAAAAGAAATCTGCATGCTCGTGTCATGATGATAAAAACTTGTAATTAATGACGTGGATAACGTGGATCAAAACATAGCAGTCAATCAATGAAACTATTTCGAGGGGAAATTCTATCAAGTTTAAAGCGAGACTGTGTCACTTTTGAAAGAAGAAATTACACAATGTTCCTTTTACATGTCCTTTATGAGAGGAGCTTGTCTTTAACTGGGTATGGTTCGCTATAACTACCGGGGGAAACGTCAGATGATACCTCAGAGAGTGAGGAAGGAAGTTGGTGAACGTGACTTTAAAACGTTACATCAGCGGGCGGCGGTGGTTGTGAAACAACAACCACAACAACTGCTATGATCTAACGCTAATTCACAACCTCATCAAAGTCAAACATGCAACAGGGATTCATGGATCTACTTGAAAATTGAGGACTTTGCACTGCCACCAAGGCAGGCCTCAAAAGGATTCATTTTAACGAAAAAGGGAAAAATAATTAAATGAGATAACGACTTACAAAATCTATGAATGCCTAAGACTAGAGCTAACACACAAAAATGTCAAGCAAAACTAGTATGGCGTGCTCTCATCTTCCTGCAAGAATGATCTCCGTTGTGTGTTTACTCTTCCCCTCATCCCCCGGGTGCCGTCTCGTCCTTGTGTTCAGGCTCCAGGTGGAAGGGCATGTCCAACCAGGAGAAGCAGCCGTACTATGAGGAGCAGGCGAGGCTGAGCAGGCAGCATCTGGAGCGCTACCCCGACTACAAGTACAAACCTCGGCCCAAGCGGACCTGCATTGTGGAGGGGAGGAGGCTGAGGGTGGGCGAGTACAAGGCCATGATGAAGAGCCGTCGGCAGGAGCAGAGGGCGACCTACACGCACAGGTAGCGGCCGAGCGCGCGCTCGCAGGCCAAACATGCTTCACACTACTTTGCGCAGGAGTTTGTCCTTGGCAGACAGCATTGACAATTCACTCCATTCACATGAGTTTGCTCCGCACCTCCACACAGTGGAGACAATGTCTGCAGCTCCCTAAGCTCTTTATTCATGAAGACACAAACAAAAGTGGAGTATTGAGCTAGGCTGTTTTTCAGTTTGTCCTCGATGTTGAATAGCATCCCTCACCATTGTTCCCTCCAACTCCTCCAACTAGTTAAGCTGGAGGAGTTGGAGGGAACTGTTAACAGCAGTTTGGGTTCCAGTGTTTTTTCTGTTTGAGTGCTTACGTGTCACAGTTACACGTAACACATTTTTCCTCTTTCTCAATATTTTGAGAAATATAAAAATGTGTGTGTGTGTGTGTATGTGTATATATACGTTTGTATATATGTACATCTGACAGTTAAAATCAGTCATTTTGATTTGATTTTAATTTCTGAGGCTGATGGAAGCAACAGACAGTGTATGTGTTGTTTTCTCATCACTGTGATCTGCAGCTTCCACCTGTCGTAACTCAAATATTTCCGTCCTCCTAGCAGAAAAAGAACAATGGAACACCACTCAAAGTACTTGTAAATACGGGTGGACCGATTAATCGACCGTGGCTGACATTTAGCATTTTTTCCGAATATCGTATCTGTGATTTTTCTGTCAGACTGATGAGGAAATCTGATTGGTAAGACATCACTTTAACTGCTCAGCAATGTCTCATTGCTGAGCAGTCACATGTGTGTGCACTTGCCAAAGAGACGTCGGTGTGTTTACAGTCAGCCAAGATTCTTGTTAGCTCTTGGCGTCCCTCAGAGGTCAGGATTTGGACATTTCAATTGGGAAATTCCAACCTTGACTTTGACAGGAAATGATCATGAGTGATTCAATATGTCTTGCCTAAATGCACCTTGGGAATTGTATTTTCCCCACAAGTTTTAATACCAACATGCTTGTACCGCTGACTTGTCTTAAAGAACTCACTACATTTTGTACCTCTTTGCGCTAATGATTCAACTTCACGCGTGTCACTTCCTGTCTTTCCAGTCAAACGGAGCCACAGCAGATGCACTACTCCCACAGTGAAGGCCCGTACCCGCCCGGGGGTGCCGGTTCAGTCTCGGTGGCCACCATGCCCTTTCACCCTGCGTTACTGGAGCATTACCTGCCGCAGGTCCCGCCCGCCTCACGTCGACCGGAGGGCCAGGCTACGCCCACTACACTGCCCAGAGAGAGGGAGAGGGAGCGAGAGAGGGAGAGAGAGAGGGAGCGACCTCCATACAGCGAAGGAGAGGAAAGCGACGGGGGAGAGAGGAGTGAGGGGGAACTGGTGCTCCTGACAGACTGAAGGGGGGGGG
>OMLP01020167.1:35413-56369 GCA_900302685.1 Spondyliosoma cantharus
GGAGGGGAACCTGGGTTGTGATTTTCCGAGAGGTCTGGAGAGTTTAAATGGAAAGTCTGACGAAGCGATTCGCTGCAACCATAAAAGTCAAAAAGGTGGAAAAGGTCTGAGGACAGAAATACACACAGAGTTTAAAGTGACGTTAACTGAGGTCCCGTCTATTCTGCCCTCCTCCTTTAGCATCACTGCCCAATTCCACACAAAGCAACACAATTCACCTGAGATGTTAAATAATCCACACATCGTCTTCACACAAATAAATTAATGCACATTTAGCTACTCTCTATCACTGATTGCTATAACACAATAGTGATTTAAACCTACAGCCAGTCCATGAAAAGCTTTTCCATTTGCTCTTCCACACACTCAGTGTCTGATAGGTCCACTAGCACACAGAAAAGTGTAGTTTACTTTCTAGCAGCAGCAGCAGCAGCAGTTTTCTTGGAATAACTAGAAGAGAAACTGACAGAAGCTCAAAATAAAGATCAGAGGAAAGAGAGCAGACACAGTGCCGCCCAGTGTCTGCTGCACAGGTGATCTCTGGGAAGTGCAGAGCAGAAATACCGCATCTACGAGTGTTTAGCACCAAAGATGGGGACAAAAGAGGACGATCGCACGGATTAAAGTGTTGAAGTATCTGCAGACAGGAGGGAATGGTCTCACCACGCACACCACATGCAAAATCTGAGGGATTCCAGGTGAAATGCCCCTGTAGTCAGTTTCTAACTACATCGAGGCTATGGCATTGAGGCATTGATACAGCGCAGAGAACTGGACAAACTACCTGACAAACCCTCCTCAGCAGTCTTGTCTCTCTTTTGACCTTCATCACCGGCATTTTGGCTCCAGTGACAACAAAGCAGGTATTAACTCACTTATATATCTACTTTAAACTCTGTGACTGCTGCGCTCACTGCGCCTTGTTCAGCTGCCCTAGGAGGGAAAGCAAGACGGCGGGTTTCAAGATAAATTAGGAACGTACGCAAGCACACTTTCGCATACATACACACAGAACTCGTGGAAGTTTTAGAATTCTTGAGCTTGAGTTGTGACAGGCGCGGAGCTAGGTTGGAGGAATGAAAGAGTAATTGCGCTTGTTGCAGAAAAAGGATGCCATGTTGACCAAGCACTGGTCCGTCGACAGCTGACTCACAGAGAAGAGCTCCCACCCTACAGGAAACCCCTGCATTAAACCTGCCCCCACTTCCTACGTCCTTCTCTCTGCATTCTGTCTTTCCTCTCTCCTCTCATTCTGGGATCTGCAGGGCCATCAGTGCAGGTTTGGTCTTGAAGTACTGGTTGAAACGCAGCACAGCGTACCTGCAAGACAGACGAGGAAAGAGTCGGTGATGGCACAGAAGGAGGAACTTGTCTTCATAAATGACAGGACCGGGTCAAAATTGATATTTGTGACCAAATACCTCCACATTGATATTGAATGTAATACTGCTTTACTAGTACAGCTCAATACAGGTTTTTAGGCGTGTCACTTTAAAAGGCACGAGAGCCAGAACTGGGCTCGGCAGTCTCTACAGGCATCATGAGAGACTCAAGATGGCATGCTAAGTCAAATTTCTTATGTTGCTGCACTAGCTCATTTCTGATCACAAGCAAAGTAAGCTCATGTCAACAGAGGTTTAGCTGGTTCCATGTTATAGACAGGTGTTGTCGTCTCTGGTTCAGGTCACATTAGCTTGGCATTACTGTTCTCAGTTGTGTGCAGCTCAAACTTTTGACTGATAGAGGGCAAAGAGCACACATGTTTACTTCAAGACATGAAGTTTTAAAGACATAACATTTTTACTTCGCACAGATGCTGGTGGGTGCTAAATTGCCAAAAAAAAAAGGTCCTAACATAATAATAATCATCAGTAATGTGGATATAATGACAAAGTGGGTAAAAGCAAGTATTAGAACAAGTATAAAAGTCTGTTAAGTACAAAAGATTACATCCCTTTACTGTAATTCAGCATTTAAAACCAGGAAATTACAACACTTGTTGTCCAACACACACTACAGCACTTTACAAAACTTTCAGCCAACTCTGATCAGATGACAAACTTCAGTTACAGCACAACAGGGCACCTCTTCACTACAGACCAACGTCTGTCTTACAAAAACATTGAACCAGTGATGTTGGCCAGTTTATATTCTCATAAAGATAGAGAAGGTGCAGTTATTATACATAAAACAACTCTATACTCACACTTTCCTCTGTATTTTCCTGTTCGGTCAGACAGTGACGCTCATTAAGGCCAGTTAGCTTGACTGTCAGATATGTTGGACAGTGCAATAACGTGAACTAAGCGTCTAATTAGCAGACAATATCTTTTTTTTTTATAGTCCAACATGCAAAGTAGGGAGACATTCACTATAGTACTGCCTTCCTGTGAGGGAGGCAGGAGAGATTAGGCTGCAATCCATAAACCTCCTTAGGTGTACTTTCTCCATGTGCCCCACTATGGGAGTCAAACCTGGTGTCCGTGTGCGAGCAGGAAGTGTCAAGTGGTATGGATGCTCACAAAAGAAATGAGAGACATGCTGGGTTTGGGGTTTTTGATTTCAGTCTTTCATAATGTTCTGTTTAACCCACGCTGACAGACTCTCTTGACACACACGCATGGTCCGAGCGGTCACTTGTGTAATACACACCCAGGGGGTCACCACACACTGCTCTGAACCTTTCACACACACTCGCACTGCAACTTACCCGAGGAAGTCAAAGTCGATGGAGGAGTATTTGGCCTGGATGAGTGCCCAGAAACCCCAAAAGAAGTGAGAAGCCTTAAGAGAAACAAATGAGATATCAGATTAAAGTAATATGAGACAATGTGGGTGAGAGCGTGCGATTGTGTGTGTGTGTGCGATTATGTGTGTGTGTGTCAACATATTCCTCCTCACCAGAGCAAACTTGTTGACCTGTACATAGAGTGTCTCCAGCTCTCGCGGGCTGACCTCCTCTGTTTTCTTGGTGAAGAGCTTGTACGCCTGCAGGTACACTCTGAGCCAGTCCATCTGCATCTCCCGACTGGGGTACAGCCCGTAGTCCAGCTCGGCCATTCCTGATAGCACACGTGGACGCACGGTTGCATAATGAGCCATGCTGTGTGACACAGGATGAACATCAACTCTAAAATAAAAATCACACTGCGGTTCAACAAACCTGCAAACTCATTGAAGTGGTTGCCGATGTCAAAGGCCTGGTAGTTGTAGCTGGAGTACTCATAGTCTATGAAGCGAACGTGACCTGACAGACAACAAGAGGACACAATGAGAATAAAACATGTATAATGGTATCACCTCTAAACAAGCTGTCATAACTCCTCCAAACACTGAGATGAACATGGAAGTCTTAGAGTGCAGCTCTTGCTGCCTGTTGGAATGCTCTGGAAATTTTTTATTCTGTTTTATAATTGTCTTCTATTTTCTGACATTTTATGCTCTAACGATTGGGGAACAAAACAATTAATAGTTGCAGCCATGGTCTAAACATATGTTATACACATCACATCACATATATTTGTCGATATAAAGCATTCAGCAATCAGGTGACTAAGATCAGCCATTGGACGGTGGAAGTGTGTGGGACTGCTCATTCTGGCAGAGGATGACAACCAGCTGACCACGGTCCATTTATGTCAAAGGTACTGACCCTCTTTGCTGTTGTGGATGATGTTCTTGCAGAGCAGGTCATTGTGGCAGAGCACCACGGGGGAGCCCAGCGTGGAGAGATGCTCCTTCATCCACACCATCTCCTGCTCCAACACCGCCTTGCTGGGAACTTCCTGCTGGATTCTGGACAGAGACACAGAGAGAAAGAGATATCAAAGTTCTGACTGTAGTGACAACTACGCTTACTTGTACAAAGTGTTATTGGCCAAAACAAAGAGCTTTTCCCTGGTTTTGGATCATCCCAAATGTGCAGTGAAAACAACAGAGCGACGTGCACAGACAGCACACAGGCTCTGTGGAGCTGTCGCCTGCCGGGCTCCTGGGAGATAAGTTACACAGAAACAAGCTCTCAGTGGAAACTCGTAGTGCTGCGGTCTCTATGGCTACACCACTATGTCTCCTTCTGAAATTAGATCTGATTCTGAACATTTGGGAGACATTTAATCGCTGTGTGCACATACTATGCTTTAAAAATCACGCATCACCTGCAGCTGGATTTATTCTAACGTGTGCCCTTTTACATCTGTGTGCATATGACGCAGGCCTTTTCAACACCATGCATCCAACCTGTGTCCAGCCACGCATGACATACACAAACCGCTTCAGATCATCGTGAGTGGCATGTGTTGCTCTTGGGGAAAGGGTTAAGTCGTCGAGTTAGCGTCTCAGCCAAGCAGACCGGTGTGCTGAGCAGAGACCCCTGTGCTAACCGTAATGGGCTTACGGGTGCTTAATCCACAGTCAGCCTGATAGCAGAAATGAGAGCAAGCTGGGAGGGAGGGAGGCAGGCACACACACACACACACCCTCTCCTCAGAGGTTTCTACCTGTGTGCTGCCTCTCTCTCCTGCGGCCTGAGTCTTGAATGTTCCTTCCCTGCCTTGCGTATAGCACACGCATCCCACTGCTCATCTAGAGGAAGTGGCCCGTATTCTTCGTCATCTCTACTGAAATCGTTCTGTGTATGCTAACATCTGACCTTCTATATATCGTGTGCTTGAGACCTAAGAGCGACAAGTGTCTGCTGTCCAGGACCAGGACACTCCAGCTGTCTGCGTAACCAAGGAAGAGAGTAAAGTAACCTGATACACTGAGCAAAGCAAACATCTGCTGGCCGTCTACATGCCTCAGACTCCCTAATCCAGTTGGCTATTATTGTTACAGTTATATAAGCCACATGCTGGATTTAATCTAACAGCCATCAGAACAGAGATATCAGCTGGGACTGAGCAGCTGGCCTGGTTATGAAACCTGTCGTCCCAGCAGGTCCAGTGTCAAGATGCAAACCAAGCCGTCTTCAGTCTGAACTCTTGGTCTTTCCTTCCTCTTTCCCAGAGATGACAATGCAATTCTGTTAATAGTGTAAATGCATTTCTTAATGTAAATTCTTCCAGCTGGATGTGTGTGTAGGCCCAGGAGTCAAAAGATGTCTGGCCAAGCTCTCAGAGTTATAATCTCTCTGGTTTTACAGTATCTTTATCTGCCATAACGAACATTTTTTTCAATAAGGCATACGCATGCCGGTAATCTTTGAAAGTAACCTGAGAGTGTTAAATTAGCTGCACAGGAATCATTTTGTTGTAACTAATATTCAGATCACATTTGAACACCTTTCTAAGTAACAAATGTGTGGGTCAACAGCCAGTTTGGGAATAACTGCTGCTTTTAATCACACACCAATAAATCACTATTATTATCTAATTGTTCAGTTGTATTATACTGTGCATCTGGTTGGAATAAAACACAATATAAGGGATGACGACAAAGAGCAGAGGAGACTGAACAAAGATTTAACAGGATCACTCTGCTGAGTAACCAACAGTAGTCTCACATTAGACTGTGTGGCAGGCAGCTAGTGATGTGGACGATTCAAGAACATAAATGAAATTTAAAAAAAAATTAAATACTACTTTGTTTTTTAAATCACAAATCACAATAAATACAGTTCAAATCACAAACAGTTGATTATAATGAATTTTCATTGTCTGGATATTTGTGGGGGAAAAAAAAGGGATTCCAGTTTTAATGCAATTTTCATTACAATTCTGTAAGACAGGACAACATGAAATTGTAATATTATTGCATGCTCAGTGGTAGGAAAGTTAAGAAGACAAGTTTCACCTCTAACTTCCTTTGTGATCACTCAGGGCAAAAAGAAAAGACATTTGTTTTGTCTGACTCGATGATGAACTGGGACCATGAAAGTTTGATAAATTGAACGGCAATCCAGCCAAAAGTTGTAGAGACATTTCAGTGGTGGACAGACTGACAGGCTAAAAAATGTTCTATCACTTAAGAGTACGGCTGGTTGTAAAGGTTTTGGTCAGGATTGGTCTCGCCTGTTTAAATAAGCCTCCAATGTAAGCTTTATAATATCATGTGACAGATACGTCTGGCACCTAGAATATTAAACAGGGTCAATTGTTGCATCCTGGTGCGTATGCATTTGATAAAACTACTTCATTAAGTGCTCTCAGATGATATCAGGCACAGGGAAATTGACCCTGTTCATAACTAAATTTACAGGCAAATCAGGCAGTCTCAAGAGCTATTTGCATCAATATCGCTGCACGTGTGCGGGGCCATGAGTCCCGGAACCAGCTTAAAACTACTGAGAAGGTAGATCTCACCTGATGTTGGACGCTTGGTCGGTGAACTCTGTGGCTACAAGGGAAAAGTACTTCCGCATCTTGATCCAGAGGTTAGGTTTGGGAATGCAGCCATTGTGTGCATGGATGGCATGGATACGAGCCATCTCCCTGGCTATCAGTCTATGAAGTTACAAACACACAAAAAAAGATGAAGTTAACATCGTGACTAGATTTCAACATGCAGCACATTACTAACTATACTGTATTCACCTCCTGCTATGACGGCACCCACCGGCCCAATGCCCTGCTACAGGATAAACACACTTCGAACAACAGGAGAACAAGTGTCTATTGCAGAGTTCCTGGAAAGGGCCCAATGAAAACATCTGAAGATACCATGTGACCCCACTGAGGTGATGGAGACAAATAGTGTTTAAAAGCCACTTAGGACAATGTGCATTACCTGATTATTTAGTAGAATTACTGACTGGTTTGAGCAAAGACTTTGGAATTGGCCACTGTTCCATTGTTGTTTCAGTATGGATTGTCCGCCAGCTATCATTTGCATGTGACTCAAATGTTCCTGCTTCATTTGCCTTTCCGTGTGTCATCGAGGGCTTTCTGCATTTTTAAAGAGTTGTGTATTCTGTGTAGGTTAGGGACCCACCAATTAGAAAATGCTGAAACAGAAACTGATACCAATGTTTAAAATAACTATTTGGACAATAGCTGGTGCCAATACAGATGTTTTTTTGTGTTGTTGCTGCTGTTGATTCGCTGGCTCGGTTTTATTTATCCCCCTTTTGTGGCAGAGACACTGCGGAATCTCCATTATAAAAAAAACAACAAGGCGCTTTTAAAGTCACTCAGGCTTTCATTCGAAAGAACACACTGCCATCACTCAATGTGATCTTATTGGCCATTAGGCTGAACGAGACAATTACCAACTGACACTGATATTTAACTGATATGTCAGTCCACCCCCAGTTTACACGACTGCTCAAACCTTTGGTGTCACTTAAAAATAAAATAAAAGTGTGTTTTCCATGAAAACTTGCATTCTATATATTGTCAATACAACAATTACTAGGAATTTGTTTATGTTTTTTCATGCTGCTGGACTGGGGATTTCTTTGGGACACTGCCAAAGAAAAGGCTTCATGTTCTCAACTGCCTCGTCTCAGTGCCTCTCTCCACTCCACCAACAGAGAGCAATGGCAGCTAACGTTACTCTGCTAACATAAACTAAGGACCAGCCTCCGGCACAAAACAGACAACACAGAGCCCTTTCAATTCATCAAACTGAGTTGTCAAACAAATAAAAAAAAATAGTCAAGACATTGATAAGGACAGAAATAATGATTTTTACTTGAAGTTTTAAGATTTTAGTTTTTGACATGCTTTTTTCTTTCATGCGTTGTATGAGACCCATCTTTTTGGTAATTTCTTCGCATACAATAGCCATATTTATTCATTTATATATATTTGCAAAACAACAGCACACTGATAGTGTTTTAATAGTAAAAGGTTTTATTTTCTGACCATTTTGAGTCTAAAATTTAGACTGATGCTCCAGATAATCAACTTTAATCAGCACAAATGGAAAGGAAACCTGAGAGGATTATGAGCACAATACAATGCTACTTCAGACATCTCTGAGTTAAGTCAATAAAAATCCTTAGTGGCCCAATGACTCTACCATGTCCTGACCTGAGTAAGGAAGGATCCCTGACATCCTGCGTCCCAAGTGCATCCCCCTGCATGAATTCATAGCAGATTCCATTCTGAAAGGTGCAGTAGAGGCGAGGAGCACAACCATTAGCATGTAGCACCTAGAGTAGAGACAACATAATACAAAACATAAGAATTAGACAGAGGAAACTATTCTTTAGCACAAACTGATTTATTGGGAACTGACTGAAAAATGCATTTGCTTTTGACACTACCTGAAAGCTTTTGAGCTCATTGTCTCTGTCCACAATCAGCTCTGTCTTGTTGCCGTATACTCGGACGAGGACCACATCCTCTGGACTGTCGTCCACATAGCAGCCCACTAATTTGTTGGTGGTTCCATCAGTGAAGAGCTGGAGGAGGAAGAGAAGAAATTATATAACCTCTCACAGAGATACAGATAAATACCTCCAACCTGCTGACTCTACAGCACCGTAGTAGGTCACGCGATGTGGCCAGCAGGGCAAAAGATATGAAACAGGACTGCTTACCACATTGGGCAAATTGTGCTCACAGCTAACGTGGCTTGAGTTGACTACAGCACGCTGGAGCAACGGTTGAGTATTAAATATCATAATATAAGGCACAGTCGGGGGACATTTGAAGCCTTTTAAATAACCACTTAATACTGCAACGCAAGCTCAGCCGACATAACACAACATCTCCTTCTGCTCCATGATCCTCGCCAGTATGCGTGTCTGCATGTAAATTTAACTTGACAGACAAGCCCCATGGTGCACTGACCATTGAATTTCCATAAATATACTTTGAGAATAAATAACATAACATTTACTGATTGACCTACATTATCAGACAGGATACTCTTCCCAGACCACATGTAGGACTATACCTTAATTGTATTCCTATTTGAAGCCAATAAACACAAACCTTTCTTTCTTTAACGTTCCCTTAAAACTGCCAGTAGAGATAAAATCATGATTGAGTTGAGTATCCCTTTTATTTCTGCAACTACCATGTTGCAACACTGCAGTGCAAAAAGTAATCCATACTTTAAATTGGCATTCTACAAACATTACAACAAGCACTGTTGTCTCTTTCTTGTTGCAAGTTTCCAGCAGTGCAGAGCCATGAGTTTGACTTCATTGTTTTGCAATACACACATGTCAGAAAACACACACTAACATTGTTATAAAACACTGATAAGCTCAAAGGAACAACTGATCATACAATGTGGAACCGGTTCTGGTTCTCAATTCCCATCCCTTAAAATAATTTGTACTTGCCGCTTAAAAACAACTGTTTGTACCCTTCAGCTGGGTGGTGATGGTGATGCATCAGTGAGTCAACAGGTTACGCCAAACTCTTCTAAAAGTAAAGAGTAAGCAAAAAGTCTTCCATGTCTGGGGCTAGGCCTTTAATATCTGAGTGACATCACTCCACTGGAAACCAGTGGGCCAGTCCATCCCACTGCAGCGGACACAATAACAACATACACACTGCCTGCATCTCCCCCGGCCCAGACGCTCACTCATACATATCTGGCATTCCACGCGTGGCTGGCCACAAAGATGGGCGTGCAGGCATCCCTGTTATGACGGTACATACACAAGCATACACGCCTTTGCTACCACATGACTGATCCCTTCTACCCACCACACAATACACCGCTAAGACCGGCGATCAATACATCGACAGACAGCGATAAGCTTGGACCCAGACAGAGGTAAACATTCAGCCATATACTGCCTGACGTTTCATTATTTTTTTTCCCACGAATGCGAGTCCACGTTCTGTGGTGTGACTGCACGGCCTTTTGGGGCAACTCTTTCTTATGCAGAGCCATCTCCAGCCTGAGAAAGTTGTAAGAGGACACTGTGGCTCTGTTGCTGTTGGATCGCTCTGCTGTTTGCAGGAACTCAGCGTGTGTGTGGGATGTTTGGAAGTGGACGATGTGTATTTACAGTAAAAGTCTTCCTGTCCAGGTGGCAGGGCTAATCAGGTGTTTCTGTCAACAGTGCTGCCCTGCTGCCTTTCGCCACATTAAGTGCTTCCCGCTCTCGTCAAAACAATGGGCCTGCTGCTCGAGAACATCCTTCCCGACTCGACCAAATAACGCTTTTTTTTAACATTAATCTCACCCTCATTCTCCCATTTTCAGCTGTGACCTGGTTCCTATGTACACTTGCCAGTCATATGGCTGTGCCACTCCATATGAGACGAATGGAACAAAAGGCTTGTTTGTAGTGGTCAATGAGAAAAGCTCAGCTGGTCCGGACGGCAGAGTTTGAGGAAAACACCGTCACCGTCTCGGCTACAGGCGTGTGAACGAATAGGGTTTTAGATCCAGAGAGTTTAACCAGCAGGAAGCAAACACATGGTTGTCAAATCTAGAGTAGGAGCAGTAGATGTTGTTATGGTGCTCACTTTCAGAGCTCCTCCAAATAATCTGACCTGGCCATGACACATCGGCCACCTGATCCTTTTACAATTAATCAATTATGCATTTTCCTTTTCTCACAAGGCGAGTCTCTAAAAAAGGATCGTTCAACAGCACTCTTATGTGTGTTAGGTTGTGGTGAAAACATACTGCACATACTGCATGTATACTAGCTATGGATACAATAATGGATCAATGAATAATTATTAATAATGAACTCTGCTTGGGATTAGCAAATTACTTCATTTGTTTCCTGAAAAAAGTGCATTCATACATGTTGGTGGACTGTGAGAGCAGCAGGGACTTTTTACCAGCTGTGACAACATCGGCTGGCTTTCCCCTTCTGTGTGTGTGTGTGTGTGTGTGTACGTGCTTGCATGTGTGCGTCATTGGCAAAATGTGGTCCTGGAGACACCTTTAGGGGCGGGGACTCCCACAGAGGCGGTCTTGAGTATTTTTGCCAGGTGTCAGTCTGTTGACAGATTTTTTTAAAGACAGCATAATAGCGTCCTATCCACGTTTATAACATTTATGTTCTCACAGAATAATAGGCTTGTGACAACACTGATAATTCCCAATATACCTTTTCTTTTTAAACAGGAAAACACTATCTCTATTACCATCTCTAGAGCGCTGTGTCAATTTACTGTTAATGCAAACCGAACATTTCATCCAGCTGCAGCTTCAAATTAAAAGCATTTAACTAGTAAAACTCAGATCTTTAACTTTGAAGTATGCCAGTCAGAGGAAATGTATTCACTTAGAACCACCATTGTTCATCAAAAATGCATCTACAGAGCAAAACAACGGTCATTTTTGGCATTTGTTGACAGCTGACCAATTTGAAATGCAGCAGGGAGCAGGTTTATACAGTCTGTGGGAGTAATTGAGATTGAATCTCTGGCAATCTCATGATTCGATTCAATTCTGATTCAATTCAGAATGGGTTCTCAACTCAAAACAATTATCGATTTATATTGAGAATCAAATGAATAGAAAAGGGGAACAATTTTCAGTCTTTTGTTCCAGTATACTGTCTGCCAAACCATTCACCGGTGTCCTTAATCTGCTGGAATACAATATGAAACACAACGACTGTATGTGGCTGACAAAATAAGGGGTCCGGCAGTGAGAGCATCCTCGCTGCTGCACTGTTCGTCTCACAAAGGTTATCATTCAGTTATTAAATAGCAGAACTGCTTGCAACACAGGGAGCAATGCTGCTACAGCATGGCTCCTGCCAGCCCCGTCTTTTGTTTTACATGAGGTTTGCCTTTGATAGTTATCAAAAAAAAAAAATATGATGTGATTTTCCTTTACCCCCCATTGAAAGAGCAAGAATGCCTGAGGAAGACAGATATGGAGGGAGGGAGAGAAGGAAAAACAGAATGCACCGCAGTAAAACCGCCCGACACCTGTTGGGGGTATTCTCTTTATGAACGCGTGCTGTGCTTTACATTCAAGTGTAATGTTTGTCATCATACAAGTAAATCATGAGATTGTGATTGTAAGTTGGGGAATATGTGCTGCCTTCCTTTGACACACAGCTCTGCTCTCATCAGAGCGGCTCCAGTCGCTCTCGGCTGGTCAGGCACAGTGGCCCACAGTGCTGAGGCCATCACTCATGGTGCGTAACCAATCAGGCAGTGCTGTGGGTGGGACATTGAGCGAGCTCCAGAGTGGTGGCCATGGATGTATTGTAAGCATAAAATATAATACTATACTATTAATAAATGAATAAATAATACAAATAATAATACGTATAATACATCTATGGTTGTGACTATTGTCAGAGAGGCAGCTACATGAAAGCCAGAGTTTTACTTTAAAATGATTTATTTTTACTTTTTGTTCATTTCTTGTCTTTGTGACTCAATACTGTGATAGGATCTGAACCATGTCTTTTGTGATCCATGGCCCCCAGGCACTTCATGGATATAAACTGACTGGGCTCTTTCATATTATATTGATGGACTAAAATATTTAACAGAAGTGCTGAGGGCTACAAACCTAGATTAATATACTGCCTTAGAAAGCATATTGTATATTATTGAATATTACTTTGATTCATTACATTTTTAATTATACTCGACTGTATTCTAAACGTTTTTATTGATCTGTTTAAGTACTTTAAAATAATTTATATCCACTTTTATGGAATAATTGGTAAATAACATCTTTCTTTTGTAAAAGATTCTCATGTTTAAGCCCCTTAGAGGTAACAAAAATTAGCTGCTTATCATTATCTAATCATTATATTAAATATCTTCGGGGTGTGGACTGTTGGTTGGACATCAGACAGCTGACCACTTGGAATTCAGGAAATTGTAAAGTACATTTATAAATGTTCTCCTAATGTGACAGAGGCCAAATGATTAATCCAGAGAATAAAAGGCGGATGGATCAATTATATAATTGTCAGCTGCAGCCACACTTTTATGCAAAAGCTGCGAGGCTGCATTTTTCATGCATAATATCACAGAAATTAAGTTTATCAGGTTATGATCAAGGTTATTATCAGCAGCGAAATTATCAAAATCAATAGCTACAATCATATACAGGTTAGACTATGAACTCCATCTAATTAGTGCGGCAACAACTAATCGATTAGCTGTCAGCTAATAAATGAATTGCCAACTGTTTGGCATTATTTGGTTTGGGACATTTTTTAAAGAACAATAAAGTCAAAAATCTCTGATTCCAGCCCCTATGAGAGTAAAGTGAATAACTTTGGGTTGTGGACAAAACAAGACATAAACAGATGTCATCTTGGGCCTTGGGAAACATTTCATGACTTATTAATATATCTAACAATTAATAGGTTAATCAAGAAAATATCTGACAGATTAATCGACAATGAAAATAATCGTTGGTTGCAGCCTTACATCTGATACCATTTCAACATGGACACAACGGTGTAACTTCCAACTGTGTCACTGTGTCGTACTACTGGAACAGTGCATGCTCAGACTGCCAGTGATCTCTTTAAAACTGGCACCACGTTCCATCCCCACAGAACTGTGTTTGGCACGACTCACTCTGCAGTTCATCTTTGAACCCCAAGCAACAAAGCAGTTCTCCAAATGACCTTTTGAGGCATTTTTCAGCGACAACACGCACTCATTCTGGATGTCTGACCTAATGAGAAAGCTCTGTTTCCATTATTTTCCTCTAAAAAACCTGTCCTGCTGCTCCTGACACTGAGAATTCATGAATAATACAACTGGACATAGTCTCAATTTTAGACCAAGTTAAAAGGTTTTAAACTTCGGCAGACACACCTTCATTTGGAGATACACATCTGTGTGTTTATTTCACCTGTAGCTTTGTCTTTCCATTGATCTATTTGTATTAATGTCATCTATGCATATTATTTAGCCACTACCCACATTTATTATGGAAATTAGGGTTTATTTCGGAGGACAGTCATTTAGAGAAACGTTGCCAAACAAACGTTGGCTATTTGCTCTTGATCTAAATGGAAACATTATCATGTAGGCATTTGTAAAGTCAACAATTTTTCCAAAGATGAATTTAAAAAACAAAACAAATCAAGCATGTATTATTTTCCTTACGTACTATACCAAGGTGTATAAAAAAAGCAAGTCTGAAACGACGAATAGTGAAGCTGTATGTCCATTTCGTGTTGAAAACACTACGAGTGCACCCACGTTTATACTGTACATTGTTTTACGTGATCACTAAACTCTTACCATCTATTAGTTGTGCTCAGTAACTGTTACATGCATCAGAAGTGGGAGTAAAAAAAAATCAAGTGCTATCCTGGAAATATCTCTCAGCGTCAGTCACAGATCTAACAATTAGTAGATCTATGACTGAGCTCATGTTTCTGCTGCCATTACCAAGATAGACATAATCACGTCACAATCATAAACACAAGGTGTGTTTGCTTCCTTGAGCAACCTTTTAATTCCCGTCATACAACTTGGCCATCACGTCACTGACAGAACGACTTCCCACTCTTGCCGTGTTTGGTTACATGTCGTGTACTTTGAACATTAAAAAAAAAAGAAGATGTCTGTCACTTCGCTATTATCCTTCTAGCTTTTTGACTTAACTTACTTGCTGACGTTCGTTTGCTAGCTTAACTTTGGTTAGAGTTTGAGAGCGTCTCGCTCGCTTCGAGAGCGTTATTATTTTCATACAACAGAAAAGCAAACATAAGACGTCTTCATTCATCAATCAGGAAGAGAATGGAGCCAGCGGTGTTGTCACTTGCTAAAAGAATTTGACTTGGCCGGCGGATAATGTTTCCTCGGCCCTCATCCTAGCTGGCTGGTAGTGCTCGGTGATGCTGCAGAGCTGCCTATCGTAGCCTAGCCTAGCATACTCTGGACAGCTAGCTTAGCGGCTAACGTTACCTTCGTCTTGACATGGCTCGTGTCCCACGCCGGTCTCAGTTCTTTGATGAGCTTCATCGCCCCCTCCGTCACGTTGTGTTCGTCCACGAAAATGGGAATTTTTCTAATTACCGGCGACCCGACGGGCACATGTATCTGCGTCTCCATCCTGCAGCCGTGTGTCTGTAACGCTAATCTCCGAGCCACTTCACAGATATTTCTGGAAATTGCGGCATACAAGGTGTTGCTTGGTTTGTGAGCAGATAAACGTTGACGCGTTGTCGTGAATGACTGCAGTTTTGCCTGAGAGAGTTATCGTGCTGGCTTGCTGTAGCAGCGGGGATGAGCTGAAAAGCAGTGAAGATGTACGGTCAAACTGCCGGGTGCTTGATGCTCGTCGCCGGTTTTCTTGGGAGCAGTCAGCCAACGGTACCATTTCCTCGTACTTGGCTCCGCCCGCCCGGGATCATCCGATTGTACCGCCGGTTGAGACGCACCACAACCGAGCACGCCCATTTTTTTTTTTTTTTACCGAGTGTGTCCGAGTGGAGGCCGAGTTCAGCCGAATGAGAAGACGCGTGACACGCTGCTGGCTGCGTGGGAAGATGCAGGTTTGAAAAAGCTAAAGAACATCTCTTCATCAACAAGAACGGCTGTAAAAAGTCGCCTATATCACATGTCTGTCAGATTGTATTTCATGTAGACAGACCAAACTCCAATTTATTGGACCAACACTGCGCCTGTTGAAATTAGCAGCTGTCATTCGGTCGTAATGAGTTTCGAAAAAACAAAATCAAGAGTGAATGTACTGCTGTGTATATGTGCAGTGCCCATGAAAAGTGGATGTTTTCAGCTTTTTATTGCTTTTAAAAGTGGAATCATGGTAAATGTAGAAAACAAAAAAATTACCAAAAAAAAAAAAAATGTCAATTCATTAAAAAATAAATAATGTAAAATAAGTGTATTGTGTAAGTGTTCACCCACCTTCAAGTCAGTATTTAGTAGATGCACCTTTGGCTGCAGTCACAGCACTCAGTCTGTGTGGATAGGTCTCAATCAGACCTGCACATCTGGACACTGCAATTGAACTTTTCTTTGCAAAACTGCTCAGCCTCTGTCAGGTTGCACGGGGATCGGGCGTGAACTGCCCTTTTCAAGTCCAACCGCAAATTCTCTATTGGACTGAGGCCTGGGCTTTGACTCGGCCGCTCCACAACAATCACCTCGTTGTCTTTAAACCATTTCTGTGGAGCTTTCGCTGTACGCCTCAGGTCACAGTCTTGCTGGAAGATAAATCCTCTCCCAAGTCGTAGTTCTCTTGCAGACTGAATCAGGCTGTCCTCCCTATATTTTGCATCATTAATTTCACCCTCTACCTTTACAAGCCTTCCAGTGCTGCTGCCGAGAAGCATCCCCACAGCCTGATGCTGCCACCACCATGCTTCACGGTTGGGATGGTGTGTTTGTGGTGAAACATAGCGTCTAGTCTGATGGCAAAAAAAAACAAAGCTCCATTTTGGTCTCATCAAACTAAAGAACCTGTTTTAAGACATTTTAATCAGAGGAGAAAGATTTTCATTGAACAATTCTTTTTTATACCTAAACAAACACAGAAAAAGGAATGCATAGTCTTCTAATTTACTAAACAGCACAAAACATAGGCTTTGTGTGGGATTGGTTACAAGTGGCAAAATGACCACCAGTCAGTTTCTGTATCTTTCATGATTGTTTTAATTTCAAAGGACAACCAGCAGATGTTACTCTAATCATTGTATTTGTTTCACATATTTCACAAAAGACATCAAATTGAAAAAAATGTTAGCTCATTACAAGCTCTGTGAATGTAGTGCAGTGCTTTATCAATCGGCAAGATAAGATCGCATGTATGCATTCCAAAGGGACTGAATGGTGTCACAGCAGCGCAAGAGAGAGCCGGCTAAATCCCACCAGATCAATAAGAGACACAGAGCAGAGGAACTGAAACATTATGTGGGTGACACAATAAACAAAAAGGTAATCAAAGCTATAACATATGTACAGGAAGTTGTCCTTTCAGTACAACAATTTATGATAGTTTAAATATTGCAGCTGGTCTAAATGTTTGTCACGAGACCGCCTCTATAGCAGTACCCACTCTCTGCCAGTCGGTGGCAGTATAGTAATACAAATGTGTCAAGTGATGCAAACAGAGGCACGTGAGTTTCAGTGAAGTTTAGGATGAGTACATGAGGTAATACTGCAGCTAGAGCCGCATCACAGAAGTTGTCTTTCAATCACTCTATCACCGTCTCTTAAAAGACGCTGTTGTCTCACAAAGGCCCATTTCAGATTAAAGGTCCCTGTTTACTGCAGGTTACGTCTCAGGTGCCTCCTCTGTGGACACCGTGGCTGTCAGTGATGATGGTCTCACATGTGATTATAACTTTATTTGAGTTTATTATCAACCCTGTTGGGCCCAGCACAGCTTTGAACATACAGTCCACTGTGTCATATTGTGATCTCGGGATTATGGAGCGCCATCAGATTTTTTATGACTAAGAGTTTGGGATAGCACTCTGAAAGACGGGACAGACACTGCTGTTTTATTTGTTTGCTTGTTTTTTGGGTCAAATATTTAACGCTCAATTTGTCAGAATCTTACTTACTGCACAAAAACTTCTTCCTCGAGGTTTTATGGTGCTGTGGATCTAACTTCTTCTGGCTTCCGTGCTCTGACTCTGCTGTCGGTCACTGAAGAGTCAAACAGCCGGTGAGCGTCTGAAGAGTGACCGTCTGGCCGTCTTAGCTCTGCTCTAGCTTGTTGCCTACAGTATGCTGCTAGAGGCAACCACTTCATGTCACTGGTGTGTGTGTGTGTGTGTGTGTGTGTACGCGTTAAACCAGAACACATAAACAAGTCTACAGGAAGTTTGGGTGATTTTCATTCTGTGGTGTTTACGGCTTTGGGAGCAGAGAGCCATGGTCGGGCCTACATAAGACGATAAAATCTATTAATCGTCCAATTCTAAACACATTACAACAGCACTCAGATCCCTTCCTCGACTCCCAGCGTTCTTCATGGTTTGGGCCTCTCTGTACATTTCCAACCCGTTCTCTGACAATCAAGTCAGACCTCTGGTGGTGGTAACTGGACCTACATCAGGATCCAGCTCCAGGACTCGTCGGTACGTTTTCATGGTTGTTTTTTCTTGAAAATGTTCTCATTGAATTGACACATTTACTAAGTACTTTGGATATATTGCATTCTGCCCTACACACTCCTTGCTGTATGCATTGTAACATAAAGGATATAAAGTTAACTTGTAGTAAAATGTCCTATATAAATAGAATTATCATTTGAAATTACCAGAAAATAACAAGAGGGTTAAATGACACGCTATCTTCATTAATCTGACGTGTTATTATCTGGTGGTGACACTAAACTCTGTGTCCGGGAGGGCAATATTGTTTGACTCGGGAACAGATGTTGGAACATATCCTGCATTGCTTCAGTAACAGGGAATTGTAACTACAAGTGAAGTGTTGTGTTGGAAGTTATGCAAGTTTACAAACTGTTACACGTATCTGGATGGATTATTAATTTGCACTGCACTGCTTCAGGCTTCTCTTCACATGACATTTCTCTGTTTAATCTCATGCTTTTGATCAGAGTTGTAATTAAACGTTTGGATGGGCCCCAGAAGATTTTCCAATTACACAGAGAGCTACATATTTAGTTTAGGTTGCTCTATATACAATGTGATCAAATCTTTATAAAAAACTTCTGTCTCTCGTGTTATTTTAATGAGAGGATAGCTGTGACATACAGTAGGAAAAAATTAGATGATCTTATAATGACAATACTAATATCAGCAATGGCCGATGGTTTATAATATAATATTATTTCATGATGTCAGACGGTCATGAATTCGATGTCAAGTTTTAGCAGAGAGGATATGGGTCAGGTATCAATACGTCATAATCACTGGTTGCTCATCATTTAGGCCGGGATCATAGTGTACAGAGAATTGTCATGGTTGTAATACATGCTGAACATTTTTGAACTCCTTATAATAACTATCATAATGCATTATAATGTGGTTGTTAAGTTACTGGATGTTCCATTGGGGACTTCAAGTAAAGTGATGAAATCACTGTGTTGTAGGCAGATGTGATACATCACAAGCTGGCTATAAGTCACTGTAAGTGATCAGCACACCAAGTGCAGTATAGACATTGGTGTGTTAATGAGTTATGACTACTGTTATACAGAATTCTGAATATTCATGAGTCATAAAAACTATGACAATACAGCGCTGTAGGTGCATTACAACAAATAGGTATGTTCATAAGCCGTTAAAATACATTACAGACGTCATAGAAAGAAAAAGAATGCAGCTGACCCATTTAAAACTAGGAAGTAATTGAGACGAGGGAGCAGTGTATTGTGGGTGTCAGGGATTAGAACAAAGGAACAGCGGGAATTGCATCATTTTTTTATCTGTGGGAGCTTCTTAACCTTGCACATGTTTACAAATGACTAACGACTAGTTTTAGTTTTACATGTGCTGGTGTGTGCGCTCACATCCAGACAGTGTGCAGCTCAGAGCCGAGCTCTACCTGTAGCCACACGCCTCATCTGCTCTCTTAATCCAGCCTCTTCACTGGCTCTCAGGAATGCATAAAAAGGTGTGTGTAGGCGTGGGTGTGGATGCGTGGGTGAGTGGGCGGCTCAGTGCGAATGCACGTGCACGCGTCTCAGCCGTGACCTTGT
This sequence comes from Spondyliosoma cantharus, assembly GCA_900302685.1. Taxonomy (NCBI): domain Eukaryota; kingdom Metazoa; phylum Chordata; class Actinopteri; order Spariformes; family Sparidae; genus Spondyliosoma; species Spondyliosoma cantharus. The sequence goes on from OMLP01020167.1 coordinate 54,920, forward strand.
CCACAGGTGGGACAGCTCAAAGGTGCTCCTTCGATATCGCAGGAATGAGGAAATGTTTACATTGTCACGCTGTGGAGTGCTGTCGACAATCTGACACACACACACACACACACACACACACACACACACACACAGATCATAAATCACATCTCCAGTGAAAGAGTGAACCCTGGGCCTGTGTCTAACTTAATTACTCATGTCGGGGCTCATGTTGACACACTCACACTCATCTATCACAGATTGCGTGATTAGAATGAATCGGGGTGTTTGGGAAGAGGGACCGTTCCATGTGAGGAGTGTTTGCGTTCACACACAACTACATAACGTTTACACAAACCCACATAGGAAATGGATCGGTTTGAAAGTTGACAGACGCCCTTTGAGTGCCTGAACAATGTGCACAGTTTATGATCTACAACAAAATAAGTGAATGGAAGGTCAATGAAGGACGTCGGACCATCTGGACAGTTTAGGGGTCCCTAGAATGAAGGACTCTTACAAACTTTGACGTTTGACTGCTGCGATGTCCTTGTGATTGTTCTCATTGTCACCTTTTACAACTGTTTAAAGTGCCAGTTGTCAAACCAAGGCTAAATGTGATACCATCACAGGCCCCTTCTGTATGTTAAAAACAATGTAAATAAGGCCCCGTCCAGACAAAAACGCTCTTTAGTGGAGACACACACGTTTTGCATTGTTTTGGCCATCCACATGAATCCTGTAAACGCAGTGCCTGAAAACGCACTTTTTTGGAACCTGGTCTCAGGGTGGAAAAATCTGAAAACACAGCCCCCCTGTTCTCTTGTGGACCGCAACGAAGTCACCATCGCCCGAACCCCCGCGACATCTCATAACAACACCAACAATGGCGGACTACGTGCGTGTGTTCGTGTTTCTTGCAACTTACTGTCCTTGTAGTCGAGTGTGAGTCGCAGCAGCAGTTCGACCTCATTATCGGTCCACACAAACGATTCCCGTTTCCTTGCACGGGCCATTCTTCTTCTCGTGTTCGGACTCTCCTTCTACTGTCTGTTTGTAAACAGCGCGCAAGCTTTATGCACATGCTCCGTCTCTTCTTCTCCGTTTTTGGTGAATTTCAAGCTCCACCTATAGAGCTCAACAGTGACCGCCCACTTTTTGAACGGCTCCGGTTCCGGAAGTGAATTTGCCATTCATTTCCTCCATTGACGTTTCGTAAAATCCTTATATAAAGAGTTTTAAGCCTGGAACCAAGCCAATCAGCTATGAGATGAATCGTGACCATAAAACATTTAATTGGGCGCAATTTTTTGGGGGGAAAACGGAGAAAAAAGCAAAGGTACAAGACTGTGTACATAATTATCTTAAGAGTAAAGGAACTATTCATCCCATAAACCATTGCGAATGCAACAGCGAGCTCCACCAGTCAGAGACGTCGCTATTACACTATAGGATTGTGGGTAGTGTAGTA
>OMLP01020179.1:6490-26595 GCA_900302685.1 Spondyliosoma cantharus
TATAACTAATATATATAAAATAATATATAATATAACTTGGTTATCTTTATTAAAATCAGTCTGATGTTATAAGAAGAAATTACCAATCCTTCACAAAGCAGCTTGAAACTTGCAGGGTTAGTATTAAGTTAGTCTTAAACATTTGAATATTTGCTTGATTTTGTCTGTTATGTTTTCAAGGTAAGGAATATACATTAATTTAAAAATGCATATTTCAACCATAAGGTCATTCATGTAAACCTGTTAATATTGACAAAAATGATCATCCCATCATCATATTTGTATGTCTCCCGCTGTCAAAATTGGCAAGATTCAAATAATCATGGTCAAACTTGGGCTGTTGTTGTGCCAATGTTGGTATCTGGTGTTAAGATTAAGAATAAATTGGAAATTATGATCTTCACTCTTAGTTTGTTGTCATCCAAGGCGTCAAAGTAGCTCTTCTGTGTGTCTCTCAGTAAGACGGGGCTGGTGTCGACATCCTGGGAGCGTCAGTACTTCTTCACACAGGGCGGTAATCTGATGCAGCAGGGCCGAGGCGAGGTGGCGGGCGGGTTGGTCACAGACCTCGACAACTGTTCCGTCATGGCGGTCGACAGTGACGACCGCCGCTTCTGCTTCCAAGTCACCTCCTTCGATGGCAAGAAGTGAGAATGCGAAAAGAAAATTTATATTTGTCTTTCCTGAATACATTCTATCTCTTGTCTCCATTTTCAAGTATTCAGATTTACGGGAGAACACTGATTCAACTTTTTCTTTTTTCTCGCGTCGTGTTCTGTCAGAGTGGTGACGCTTCAGTCGGAAAGCAGGAAGGACTGCGAGGAGGTAAAATGTTTTTTTCTGCCATGCTACCATTTTTGTAATTTACTGTCAGCTGTTCTGTCGTCTCCTCATGCTGTCCATCTGCTGCTTCCTCCATCAGTGGATCTCCACCATCAACAACATCTCCAAAAGGATTTACCTGAGCGAGAACGCAGAGGTCCTTGTCCTCCTTCCCTCACTAGCCTATATTTCCCTCACCCTAAAATATTTTCATATTGGTTGATGCTGACAGTTTTGTCATCCTATTGGCAGGAGCTGGCAGCCAGAGTGAACCAATCAGCTCTTGAAGCTGTGACACCATCGCCGTCTTTCCAGCAGAGACATGAGAGCATGAGACCTAGCAGGTTTGTATCAGATGTCTGTGGTAAAACTCGACCAGTAAGTCGTACACCAGTAAAACCATCATTTCTCTCTCGCACTATTCCAGTAAAGGGCGTGTGGGCAGAGCGAGCAGTATTAGCTCTGTGGGCTCAGAGCCGTCGCCTGCTCTTTCTGTGCTCTCATTGGATGCTCTGGTTGCCCCAGAAACACCCATCCAGTTTGACATAATTTCCCCCGTCTGCGAGGAGAACTCAGCGCAGAGCAAGACGGCCGCACAGTCCGGCAGGTAGGGGCGTGTGTGTGTGTGTTTGTGTGTGTGTGTGTGTGTGTTACGACAGATGTCAGTTTCCTCTTTCCTTTTCCTTAAGTGTGATTTTAAAGGGTCAGTTCACCTAAATTATGAAAAGAAAACATTTTTTCTGTTTTATATCTGGTGTTATCCACTGGTCTAAGCTGGTAGATTTGTTTGGGGTTTCTTTTGGTCCAGCTTTGAGATGTATGTTTCCACCCAATACAATGGCGGTGAATTCATTGTAGTTTCACAGCTTTGAAAAGTTATAATTTAAATAATTTACCAGCAACATCCCTTTCCAAAAACAGAGAGCGTGTCCAAAATCTCTCCCGATTTACGTTTATAGACCACTCTGCCTCTTCACTCTGCCCTTTTTATGTGACTGTCCAAACAAGCAAATGTATGCATATACACCATGGGATTTAATTTTTGAACAATCCCACAATCCAATTCCTTGCATTGATGGCACAAAAATGATGATGGTTGATAGATGTCTAAAATATCTATCAAGTTATAGAGGGTTGTTAATGACTGAATGAGGGTGTGATTTTGATAGTGACAGAGTTCCTGTTACTCTGATTAATACACAGAGCACACAGTAGACGGTTTCAATTTTAACTGACAGTTGACTGAAACTTATTAAGTAATTTGTGGTGCATTTTGGCTGATTCTCACCTACTTGAGTTGTCTAGTCCAGTCAAGTTTGTAGGTGATTGAGAAAGCTTGTGTCCTGTTAATGTAGCAGCTGGTTTTCAGTGTTCAATGTTTGTGTGTCCACAGAAGAAGTAATCCCTTTGGAGAGTCAGGAGACGGCACATCAGAAGACAACGAAGGTACAGTTAAAAGCATCATTTGTGGTTTCTGTTGAAGTGATGTTTCCAGTTGCATGTTTGTCATCTTTAAGTTCATGAAACTGTCCAAGTAAGGCTGCATCCAAATCTCCACCCTTCAGACTTGCGGACTGAGCCCTCGTGGGCTTCAGTTGTACGTACCGTGACGTGTTCACTGTCGTCAAATCAAGTCTGCAAGGTGTATTTAAGCTAGAGATGATGACTAACATGAATCATGGGCTGTGTTTTTTTCTGTTCTCCAGACTCGATCCTCCACCAGCTCTTCATCGTTCGTTTCCTCGGCTCCATGGAGGTGAAAACTGCTGACTCAGCAGACGTCATCTCTGAGACCATGAGGCAGATCCTGGCAGCCAGAGCCATACACAACATCTTCAGGATGACTGAGTCACACCTGCTGGTCACCTGTGACTGCCTCAAGTATGAACAACAGAGCGTGCGTGCGTGCGTGCGTGCGTGCGTGTGTTAGGTTATCATTGTGAGATGAATTCTTGGTAACACACAAAAGAACAGGACCATCATTGTTTAGTGGGTCTTACAATATATCATTGCCAAAGATTAAAACATACAAATTGAAATGGTAAGAATGAGAACCAAATATTTCTTGATTTGTAATTTTTTGTAACTCTTTGATATCGATGTTTGTGTTTTTTCTTTTCAGGCTCATTGATCCTCAGACACAAGTCACCCGTCTCAGGGTAAGATGATCTCTGCTTCTCTGCTTAGTTTTAGTCTCAGACAGTTGTCTAGTGATTTATCGTCTCCTCCGTCTCCCTGTTCCCCTCCTGCAGTTCCCGCTCTCCACTGTGCTTCAGTGTTCGTCTCATCAGGACAACAAGAGGCTGTTTGGTTTCGTTCTGCAGCCAGCAGGCGGGCGGGGTGACAGCCGACTCGTCTGCTACATCTTCGAGTCCAACAACGACGGAGAGAAGGTTCGCCTGTTTTTTTTTATCTGTTCGTCTCGCTGCCTTGCTCTGTGTTCAGTCTGTGTGACACGTTTGTCTTCTTCATGTGTTTCAGATCTGTGACAGCGTTGGTCTGGCCAAGCAGATAGCCTTCCACTCTGAGATGGTGAGACTGATTTGAAACTTCATCGTACTGAATCTAATGCTGTCACTGACCGATGATGGTGCCTTTATGTGTGTGAGGAGGTTGATTATTTGTGTTGTTTTTGTTGTGTAGGACCGTAAGGCCGACGAAAAGAAGAAGGAGCAGGACAAGGCCAAAGAGAAGCAGCAGGAAGAACTCAGCAAACAGAGACAGATAGAGAAGGTGACCTTTAACCCCACACTTAGAAAGTTTACACGTACTCTTAAACTGGAGAAGGCTTGCCTGGACTAGACAACTCTTTTTGCTCTGACTTATTATGAAGTAAATATTGATTGCACAATTCAATGGTGATAGAATAATGACACCATCACTGTTAAAAATGGTGGCCTGTAAACCTCTAAACCCCCCCTGTCTGCTACCAGGTACGAAATTAATTTCAGATTACTGATTTACGTTACAATTTATCTACTTCCATTTGAATACATTTGGGCTTTTTACTCCGAGTGTTTTCTTCCACTCCCCCCTCCACCCCGACAACTCTCACCACCTTGAAAAGGGAAACAAATGCAGTGCGTACTGTGTTGTTGGCAGTTGCTAGGCTTTGCAGAAAATGGAACACGATCTGGTTGCCTTTGTGATCGCAACACCAACGATGAATCCCTTTTTAAATACCAAATACATTAGGTGACCTTCAGCCCGTGGTTCAGTCTGTTTATGCTGTATTCTCAGTTATAGGGTCTGTCATAGAAACAGATTAATGGATTCATTGTTTGGTCAATAAAATGTAAATTCCACATTTGGATCCAAATTTTATTTAAAAAAACAAAAAAAGAAAACAGCAATGTCTTCAAATGACTTGTTTTGTTCAGAATCCCATTCCCTAACCCCTTTTGCTGCTTGAAAAACTACTTAAATTTGTAATCGTTAGTCAAAAATGTTGCAATTATTTGCTGTTCATCTGAGATCAAGGTTTTGGTTGTTGTTCTTAACAGTTTGCAACTTTATGCAAAAAAAACAAAAAAAAAAACAACCTCTGATTAGTTATCAGTTAGTTAGTTAATTATTATTGTGTTAATTTATCAAATAACAATCAAATGTTTCTTAATTTTTTTAAATGGCCTTGTTTATTTTGAAACAATGTACATGCTTAAAGCTTATAAGAGACTTTCAGAGGCCCATTAATGGAAGCAGGTCAAAAGCTCCATGGTGGATCATTACAACTCATTGTCTTAGAAAAAAAAATAAAGTTCTTCCCAAACATGCAGACTGAAACATAATGATACCATTTAAAAAAACGTTTTAGAACCGACTGATTTCGTATTTGACTTGTTTTTTTTCGTCGTTTTGCCTCCAGGATCTTGAGGAGCAGAGCCGCTTGATCGCCGCCTCGAGTCGCCCCGCTAACCCGCCTGGCTCTGACGGACAATTCCTTGTGCTTAGCAACAGCCAATCGGAGGACAGCGACGCCGGGGAGGAAGGGAAGAAGAGGGGCGAGTCTGAAGCCTAGCGAAGCTAACGGAGGATGCATGTGTTACCACCCAGGCAAGACCCAGCTGGTACTGTCAAAGCAACAGCTCAGGAATCAGAGGAGGGGAACACCACCCGCCCGGACTGCCAGGGATTGAAAAACATGTGCTCCCTCCCTGCTGGACTCTGTTTGAAGCTTGTGGTGGAGCGCGTCACTCTGAAAAACGGAGGATGAACTAAACGCACCCTCACTATAAGAGGAGGAGGGGAGAAGGCGTGGAAACGTCTCGTCACGTGTTTTATTATGTGTGTTAAAACGCTGCTTTTTATACCGGCTCCACAAATATAGATTAACCTGTAAGTTTTTTTTGTTTTTTTTTTATGTTTATTTTATAAAAAGAGATAACAGCAATGAGATAAGTGGAATAATGAACCAGGATCAGAAGGAGATGTGGGAGAAAAACACAGGAAGTCAGATCGGGATGGTGTCAGCTCTTGCTCAAGGGCTCCTCAGCAGGAGGTGAAGGTTCGATGAGGAGGAGATCCGGCAGAGCCACGGGACACCTCAGTGCTGTTGGTAAAAAAAGTGTGAGATACAATGCTGTTAATGAAAAGAGAAGATGAATGAGAGAGAGGGAGCATGGAGTCTTATTTTGAAAAGTCCTACCTGTTGTGATGTGTTCATCAGCTGAGCAGTTTTTCAAAGCTTCCTGCAGAGTTTTACATTTTATTTTTCATTTTTTTTCCTTCCTTTCAGGCAGCCGCTGGTTTTCAGTCATTTGACTGCAGGATGAAAATCAACCTGCAAAGTTTTGAACCTTGCTGCATCATCATTACAGTAGAGCTCCAATGATCAGTTAATTAATTCGATTCGTCGATCAACAAAAAATAGTATACTTGATTAATGATTTAAGTAATTTTTTAGGCAATAATGTCAAATATGTAAAGGCTCCAGCTCAAACATAAATGGGAGAATTTGAAGTCGGTAGTTTTGACTATTTTTGATGTGATATAGACAAATTGATTAATCAGAAAAAAAAAAAAAAATTAGCAGATTAATGAACTAAAAAATGGGTTGATCAATGTTGATCAAGACGACGTCCTCAACTCAAAGATATTCAGTTTACTGTCACAGAGGAGAAAAAAACTAAGAAAATATTCACATAAAATGTTGCCTTTCAAAAAAAAAGACTCAAAACAATTGATCAATAAACAAAATAGTATGTTGAGATCTACTTTTACTGTATGTGCGAGCTGATTTTCATAGCTTACCAAGATGGACTGAAAACAGCAGCTGCATGAAAAAAACCTATTCAGAATTCTACAACATCATCCGGACGGCAAGGATTTGATCATTTGCAGGTCAAAAGACATTCTAGACCTCTGAGGTGAAAATTGGGCTGAATTTGGTTGAAAGCTGCCAATACGTCCATCAAACTACATGACAAAATATTTTGGTTGTCATTGTTTTCAAGGAAATGCCTCATTGGCATGAAAAACCTGGTCAGGGTTGGGGAATGTCATGGGAAAATATCAACATTGACTGTTTGTAACATCTTCCGGACAAAGCGTGGTGTGGTGCGACGGGCACGCGGAAGATCCTCGTCAAGTTAAAGTAATCATCAGTCATTTTGGGCTCTCAAACAAACAACAGGTGCTGTTGTTTTCCTGGTGACGAGGACATGCTCCAAACTGCATCAAGTATAACTGTAGTTTCAACATGTAATCACAATCTGCTTCACGGCGAAGTGTAATCAATAAAATGGTGCTGGGACAGAGGTTCCGTCATTGTAGTTGTCTCAGTAAGTTGCTCAAATTTTCAGCCCAATTTTTCCCAGATATCAGAAGTTTTGACCTGTAAATCTTAAAACGTACGTACTGCGATTTTATGCAACATTAGTATTGAAAATAAAATGATCTGCTATCTTTTAAGTTGAATATAAACCACTGAAATTTAAGCACAACATTTTCTTTTTGTCCTATGAATAGATGACCTGATGCACAGGGAACTGTGGGGGTCAACGGTCAACTCTAGTTTGGCAACTGTGAAAATATTCTGGCCCGACCTCTTTCTGAGCTGTAAGAAAAGATCTATAACCTTCAACAACCTCTAGTGACAATATTAACCTTTTATGTTGCTGTGTTTGTTGAGGTAGTTTGTCGAAAAAACATAACATATCATGAATCAAGCTTTGTCCAGCATCCCATCTCTTCTCATGCCATTTGTATGCAGTCTTCTTTAGCATGTTCTCAGGACAGGAGCCAACATGGCTGCCACAGGAGATCCTGAAAGTCTGAAACTACAGAAAAGATAATATTGTACCCTTTTCATTTGAAGATTTTTATTCCAAAGTGAGACGTTCTTGGCTTCTGCCTCTTACAAAATGGAATAGTTGCATGAAAGTAGTGCTCATTAATAAGAATCATATAATGTTCAGATTTAAGGCCTCAAAAATGACCCAGAGATGCTTCGCCTTCCTTTTCAGGTCCGTTTAGATTGTGAAACGCTGATTTTACATTTGAAAACTCGAGATCTGTCAACACAAGCACAAATCTGATAACATGTCCTTACCGTACCTGCTACAAGACAGTTGTCTATTTTCAAAATTGTCTTCTCTGTTTATCTCATCTGGTGAAGGTTATTCATTCAGTAAACTTTACAGAAAGTCAACATTTTTAAGGACCATGTCTCAGAAAAGCAAACAGTTCGACATCCTCTCTGCCAAATAATCAGCTCAGTCAGTGTGTTTCAAAATATTTCTCTGTGCATTCTCAAATTAATAATTAAGTTAATCTGGGTCATAGTTTGAGGCCTTTTATGTTTTTCAACAGTTTAATCAATTAATCTGCCTTTTATCCAGTGATTCACAGTGATTATCTGTAGATCTGAATAAGCTTCAGTTTAACATCATTACATGTAGGGATGTTAAAGGTCAGAGGTCACGGCTGTGGGGAAGATGTTTCTAAAAGCCTAAATCAACAGTTACTGACGATGATTTTATTTTTCTGTATTGTGGGAGGAGGTTTTCTCGCTGTAACCGGGTGAAGGACTTGCTGCACTTTACCGATGCAGGAAAACACAAGATTGATCATTTTGAAGTGTAAATATGTTCAGTGATAATTGTTTCAGTGTCATGAAAAATAAAAAAAAGGCTTTTCAGTGATAAATAAAGCACTAACTCCACCCGCCCGAGTCAGGCTGCTAATGTTTTCAGATCAAACAAACCTCTACGAGATCTTCAGGAAACGTTTACTGGTGTGAATTTATAGCAGAACCAAGTGTTTTTTTTTTTTATATTTCAAACCACTTTATTAAATACGAACAAAATTAATTCAATATACAAAAATATACATTTCCATAAAGATGAAAAAGTAGAACAGGAGACCTTAACTGATCAAAACTAACACAAAAACATTACATCTTTGAATACGAATGTACCCAACAAAACCATTAACATTAACTAAAGACATTAGCTGACTTGTAAATGTTTATGTCAAGTGTAAAATCACTAGATGAACTGAATATCAGCGAAAAAAGGAAGAAAATCAGTGCAGTAACTTTGTTTCCCACAAATATAATCCACATGCTCGTCTTCAACAGTGGTTCCCAACATGGGGTCACTGGCTACTTGTTGAACATAATAATGTACACGTTTGATTTGGGTCACTCCATTTTAGAATCAAAACATTTGGCTTCAGTGCTGCAGTGTCATTTTGTGAATTGTGATCAATAAGTAAAATACATTAATGCCTGTCTTGTGAAACAATGTAAAGTAAACGGCACTTGTAGGAACGCTTTACAGGCACAGAAGTTTGCCACTTTTTATGCCATTTACAAAAGTAGAACAGCAGTTTCAGGTATTAAAAATCTAAATTGATCTATTTGTTTCTAATAAAATGATATGAATATGGCACGATGTGTAAATCGTGTTTTCCAGAAGGAAGCTGGGCATGCTGGGCAGATCCTCCATGTTTTTCCTGGGTTCTCTGGCTCGTTTAAGGACTGCCTGAAGTATCTGAAGATTCAGCCGGAACCAAAATACGGCAGAACATCAGAGCGTCACATCAGTGTCGACCGCTTGTCATGATCTGCTCGGAGAGCCAGTCCAGACCCTCGGCAAGACCCGTGCCACTGACGGCACAGGACGCCTGGACAAACCACTGCACAGACACACAGAGGGACGAACACATTAGCTCGGCTGCAGTGTTGAATTAAATTTAAACCCAGAATGGCTGGAGAAAAAACACTTAACACTGTGAACTTCTGAACATTTCTTGCAACAACTGTGCAGCTCTTTCATTTGAAAAATAATGCCTGGTCAAACTTAGCCGATTGTATTGTGTGATTGCCAGAAAAACTTGTGTGTGAGCCATGGACACCTACCGGCTGTGAAACTCCTGATAGGCACAGGGCCTCTGTGACGTCACTGACGGACATGGCTCTGGGCAAATCTTGTTTGTTCGCAAATACCAGTAAGGCCACGCCCCTCAGCTCGTCCTCCCCTAGCTGCAACACACAAACACAAGCAGGGTGAGTGAAACAGGAAAGTTGGAGGAAGGTTAAAAAGAGCTAAGCAACATTCAGTTGTAATTCAGTTGAATTTGAATTAGAATTTGCAGATCTGTGCTGAACAAATTATGGTGTGTGTTTTATGTGTGTGTGCGCATTTACCATCCTGTGCAGCTCGTCAGCAGCTTCTTTAATCCTCTCGGGGTCGTTGCTGTCGACCACAAATATCAGCCCCTGAAAAGAGAGACAGAAAGGTGGAAAAAAATCACTGCAAATGACCTCCATTAGACTTTTTCGCGGGTCTTTCTGTCGACATAGCTGTAGCAGTCATAGTCGTAGTTGTATTAGTAGTAGTATTACCTGTGTGTTAGTGTAGTAATGTCTCCACAGAGGTCGGATGATAGTCTGACCGCCAACATCCCAAACTGTAAAACTGATGTTCTTGTATTCCACAGTCTCCACATTAAATCCTGCACACACAGAGTTTAATTATTGCATATTTTATTATTTATTTTATATTTGTATTTATTTATTTACATTAGGTGTGTGCAATAATACGAACACATATCAAAATCACTGACCAATAGTTGGGATGGTGGTGACGACCTCGGCCAGCTTCAGTCTGTACAGCAGAGTGGTTTTACCTGCCGCATCCAGACCGACTGCAGCAACACACACACACACACACACACGCACAGACACAGCACAGTTACTCTTACTGCTTACAGTGTAACTAATAGGAAAGCAACTAACGACTGTAGTATAAAAATACCTTGTTTTGTCAGAAATACACTCCAAAAGTCAAGGATATTTAGTACACAAAGGTTAATTAAGTACACTGCGATATAAAAATACTCCATTACAAGTAGAAGTCAGGCCTGAAAATGTCCCTTCAGTCAGAGAATGCAAGTTATTGTATTATTTCACAACATTTCATTGTTGTAGTTGTTAGAGGCAGGACTCATAATATACTGTTGGGTAGTTTCAACTATAACAGTGCATCAGGTCAATAAGGTCATCATACATTTTGTTAAAATGTAGATTTTGTTATAATCTTTATTGGTTAATGTTCCTCTCCTGGCATTAATCAAACCCCTGAAAACTCATCTCTGTTCCTAATAATTACGTATTTGGATGTTTATTCCAGGACAAACAGTCCATTCATGGCTTTAATTTAACTACAAGCTTGCCTCATTAAGTATTTAATGTTGAATCTGTTAAAATGCTAAATATCCTCTAGTGAGTAATGCTTACTAGAGTGTAGTGGAATAAAAAGTACAATATTTACCTCTTAATTGTAGATAGAAACAGAAATATTCAAGCAAAGTAGAAGCAAGTAAAATGAGTATATAAGTCAATGTTATTAATTAGTTTTTGCTGCTAGAATGAATATTTCACATTTTACCTGACAAACTGATTATTAAAAATGGCGTCAAAACTGATAAATAACTGTCTTGTACATAAGAGAGCGATCGAGTTATTGTATCAGCACTGGTTACAACAATTATTGATACTACAGATATTATTCAGGACTTTAAAACCTTTGTTTACAAACACTAAGTGATTCACAGATAGACAACAACAAGAAATAATGAAATAAAACTATGACTCTGTACAAGAGAAGACACTTAATACTTGTTACTACAGAGCTGTTAGGGCCACCTGTGGGTCACTGACCCAACAGGCCTTTCTGTGGGTTGATATGGCTAGGTGAGCCCTGGTGTGAATGGTTGTTAAGCTGTCTGGGAAGGGAACTCAGTACTGCATTGTTGGTGGGTGATAAGTAATGTCGTAGGTCATGTCCTCCTGTGTCGTGCCATTAGTTTATAGAGAAGTTGTCTTGTGCGAAGCAGTTTATGCTGTTCAATGCACATATTTGTACATATTTGTATGTACATATTTGTGGCACAACACAGGAGGGCCAACTCCTTTGAGGACAAACATGTAAACATCTTGGCCAGAGAAGACAGATGGTTTAAAAGAGGAGTAAAGGTTGGCTGTTCCAGTTTGACATAGAGATAGACATAAAAGACATATACTTTAAATATAAATAACATGTGTTACTACTACTAAGAATATGAAGAAGCAGCAAAAGAAGAAGAAGAAGAAGAGGATATGACAAAGAAGCAGAAGAAGAATATGAAGGAGAGGAAGAAGAGGATATGAAGAAGAAGAAGAAGAAGGATCAGCAAAATAAAAAGAAGACTAATGTGAATAAGAAGCAGAAAAAGAAAATTAAGAAGAAGAAGAAGAAGAAGATATGAAGAAGAAGAAGAAGCAGAAGAACCAGAAGAAGAAGAACAATATGACGATGAAGAAGTTCTCATATTAAAGTTATAATTAGAAAGAAAGAAAGAAAAAAAGAAAGAAAGAAAGAAAGAAAGAAAGAAAGAAAATAAAATCCAAACTGACCCATTAAAATCCTGACCGGTGTCTTGGAGGCGAACCTGGAGAAGATCTGTGAGATGATGACGCCCATTGCTCAGGTGCTGAAGGTTCAAACAGCTCGTTGTTTGTCTCCGTCTGTGTTTGTGTGCTTTTATAGAGCAGCAGCGGTGGTGTGTGTGTGTGTGTGTGTTCTCCATGGTGTCACCCCGGCTGCTGTCAGCTCGGTACACGGTGGCAGAGGAAACACAGGAGGAAGAGACGGGACAACACTGGAAAACACACTTCCGCTGACACACAACCTTCAGAATAAAAGCACCGCTTTTAAATACTGAAAGATCATACAAATAAAAGATAAACGTATAATCGCGTCACATAACTTTCACTGGTGTATGAAAAGCTTAAATCCATTACTACTGAAGAGCAAACAAGATGGACAAATTCAAGCGAGTGGAGGTCAGGGGTCAGAGGTGCTCACATGGAATTAGAGCAGACATTACTACGCTGTGTTTCGAAATGTAAATGTTATTCTTGTCTTGTTTCCTCTTCTTTCTTTCTTTCTTTTTTTTATTTTTTTTTACCACTTTTAGTACATCACCACCCTACCGGATGGCTGTCTACCTGTCACATCTGGTCAGTGTTTATTCATTAACTGCATCATAAACATGACATCATGCCCCTTTTTCAGGTTAAGATCAGAAACATACTGTGATCCAATGAAAAGATCCGATCTGAAGTATTGTGCGTATCTAAAGTCTGATATGTGTTTTTCTTCTGTACCATAGAGCTCCATTGTAACATTAAAACACATCAGGGAACACTGTTGACTTGACACATACCTTAATTAGCATGAACACACAAACTGCAATTTATTATGACTTTATCCCACATACACCAATGAAGTTTGAATCAGAGTCAATAGGGGTAGGAAAATCAGAAAGTGAGACTAACACATCTTTTGGGTTTGGTCTTTTCATTGGATTTGTGTACGATAGGAAAAATATAAAATAACGGCAGTCTGATTCCATAAGAAGTTTCCAGTATAAGCTTTATAATGAATTAATAATGTAGTGTGTGTAGTGGCGGAGCAAAATTTTCTCTTTGACAATTCTGAATTTAGTTTTGTTCTCATAATGATTTGAACTGCTGATGCGTAAGTTTTATTTTGATAGTAAGAATGTGTTTCCTGTGTCTTCCTGCAGACTGCAGGTATCAGGAAGTGTTGCTCTGTCTCTTCATCTTGTTGCTGTTGGCAGAACTGATGCAGTGTGGGGTTTTTATGTATTATGCAAGGTTGGTCTCAGAGGTTATTGTCTTTACTCAGGCTCTATTAAGTTTTGTCTTTCTAGGATATATTCAGACCTTTTAAATACCTACTCCTATTCTTTTTAAACTCTCAGGGCATGTGCAATATTTTATATTTGTTTATCTTAATCTATGTGACTTTTTGTTTTTCCGTACCTCTGTCTTGGATACCACTGTACCTTCATGTAGCTGTAGGCAGCACCATTGCCCAAGCAACATTTCCCCAATAAAGTATATCTTATTTAATTTTGTCTTATGTACTTAACATTTAAAAGCTGTGTATGGCACTGAATAAAGTGTATATGGGACACTTTTAAGTGTTTATGAATGTATTTATCATCGATAAATCCAACATTCAATCCATAACTGATATATAAACGTGAGACGAACGATTGACAACATGTGTAAAATATTTTCATATTTTATTTGAATATTAAATATGATGTGTATTTTGTAATTACATAATTATGATACATTTATTATATTAATCACTTAACTATTTATCTTTTATAAAACCGCTTTCATTCTCATGAAAACTAAGCAAACTCCATCTGCTACCGAAAGGCCTCAAGATGCAGTTGAGAGATCCAGGAGACATCTAGTAAGTGGACCTTGAGATAAGTTCATTATTTCCAAAGTCACAAATGAGCTCAATTTGTCTTCATGAGCTCTGAACAGATTCATAAACTGTTTTAAACACACCTGTGAATGATTTGTACATCTGTACATATAACACATGTTTTATGAGTGTTTGTTCATATATCATTTAATAATATTACAGCTTTCATGTTGTGTTATCAATAATTCTCTACCTGTTTATTGATGCAGATATAATAGATGCTTCATCAAGAGAACAAAATTGTTGACAAATACATTAGTAAACACAGTTATGACCTCAGTCTAGGTGAAACGTAGACATAACATGACAAAATGGCAGTTTATATTTAAACCATCAAGTATTTAGAGCATTGCCCAAAAACAAATAAATGCTCATTTATATCAAGCCCAAAACTTCTCTGACAAATTAAGATTTAAATCGCATGTTTCTAACATTAACTCCCAAGTGAAAAAGGAGGCAGGGACGTTCACTGAACTGCTTATACATTTACAGTTTAATATTTACAACAAACTATTTAAAAATTAGCAGAATTGTAGCAAACATAAGTCTATCAGTCTAAAACTCAAGGTCAAAAAGCTGCAACTCTACTCACAAAACACAGTCACTGTTTTAAACAGAGCTACAGTATATTGGTTTCAATGCTATAAGTGACATAGGTGCAGAAAGGCAGGTCACTGTCAGTTGGGTTAAATGGGCGTTGGTCATCAGCTCGTCCAATCTGAAGGAAGCAGTCCCTTCACACAGACCAATCATGGGGCACCACCTCTTTCTCATTACCTTAACAGACACTGCCGCACAGTCTGAAGAAAATGGGAGGAGAGAGTTATTTGTCACATCAATCACCCAACCATATGTGACCCAGATTCATAAGACTTCCCCGTCAAGAAATAAAACATGTCCCCCCAGATGAAAGTATAATTTATGAAATTGTTCTAAACCTTTCTTGATTGTAAAGCTATGAAGCAACAAGGACCAGCACATGAAATGTTATTTTGCTGTTCTGCATCTGAGACAGGAACACAAAGGGGGTTGTTTCTCGATGCAATATTGAATTTGTGAAAATCTCAATTTTCAATACTTTAAGCTCCACAAATTCAATTATTTTCTTTTCATATAACTCTTTTATGCCATTGTTACCTTAATGGAGCAGAGCATTACATCAGGTATCTGACATGTGTATATTCTGTATGTCTAGGTTCTTCAGGGCTGAAGGTTCACCTGTCACAAAGATTGGAGACCTGGGCCCGTATTGACAAAGACTTTTATCATAATGTTAGGAGTACTCCTAAATCGGACTAAAAGTTTTTATGTAGGAGTCGTTTATTAAAAGTAATTCACATAGCCGCTGAGACCTACTTTTAGTTATGAGAACAGTGAACTCCTAAACTAGAAGTAACTCTCTGTTGCTATGGATGACGTCAACTTAGAAGGACGCACTTAGAAGCGGTGACAACGGTGATTGGTTGTTGAGTGACAGGGCAGCCCATTGAAAAGTCATTTAGGCTACGCTATGCATGAAGTGAAAATAAGGAAGTTGGCTACAAGCCCATGACAAAGCCTATGAAAAGATATTGGATAAAGAAATTTATTTATGAGGAGAATTAAGTGCCCCCCCCCCCCCAAACAAAAACGCTTTGGCCAAATAAAAATTAGAAGATTGAGATGAAAAACGTGAATTGTCAATAAAAGCGGCATTTGCCCTGTTAGTTGTCCACGTTGGCCAATTATCCAATAGGACTGTGTTGCGACACTATAAATGACAGCCCGTTCAAGTAACCCAAACCACTCTCCATTAAAATCTCGCAACAATGTCAGTATATTGTGACGTGCGTCAAAGACAATTTGTGTATTGATGGAATGCAACTTTTTCCGATTGACAAAGACGTCTTCATCCTGAGAAGGTGCAATTATTTTAAAATGCGTCCAATCAATGGCACCGATCACACCGGGTATACCTGCAATTTCCATGAATTTGGCTTTGATTCTTTGTTGTTGGCAATTGTCTAAAGGAAACCGAATAAACTGACGGATTATATGGGGTCCACAGAGCGCGTTGATGGTTTGGTAGATAGAGCGGCTCACTGACGGCTGTGATATCCCTAAATTATCCACGTAGCCAAATACCGGAGTGTCGCCAAGCATTTTAACTCCGGTGTTATTGGATTGTTTCGGTTGGTTGGGGACGTTATTGCGTCCCTCACCAACTCAACCACAACTTCATATCGTTTTAATAATTCCCTGTCATTTAGCGTCTCCAAAACATTCGGCCGTGGATTGACTGCAGCCACTACTTCTAAGGTCTCCCAGACTTAGGTGCTACTTTTAGGTTTAAAATGTTTTGTGAATAACTCTTATTTTGAAAAAGTAGGAGTCCTATAGTTACGACTGACACGCCCATTATTTTTAGGAGTTGCTCCTAAATTCGCCTGTTAGGAGCCACTTTTAGCCTTAAGATTCTTTGTGAATACGGGCCCTGAAGTTTAGTGATACTCCAGGATCCAGCTGTGACCAGTCTAAAGACAGACCTTCAGATGTCAGTAATGAACCTGGGCCTTCAGACACAAAGTAAGAAAGAGTTTCTATTTTTAACTGAGCTGAACTGTACAGTTATGAAATTAATTGTGACTTTCTACTGTAAATGCATAATTGTTACAAATAGGGATGGCCTGATCACGTGTTTTGCCACTGATAACAATTGTCGATCTTCCTAAAGCCACTTCGACTGATACTGATCGTTTTTATGTTTTATTATAGCAACTGGTATAGCAGTATTATAGATCAGGCAGTTTGACTACTTTGAAGTATATTGGGTATATGTCCACCAGGTGGCAGGTAATATTGACCAGTACTTTGCTGTGAGGTCTATTCCAATAGACATTTCTTGCGTGTTTGAATGTGAACAAGATACTTTAAAGTGTTCTGAGTGACTGTATTCAGGTTTTATGTTGTGCTACCATGAGGCTAATTAGATACAATTTTGCTATTCAGGTAATTAATTAAGATGCTAATCTGCTACAGTTTCTCCATTTCATGACAATACACTGTAAATATGGTTATTTTGTAGTTGTGAAGTAAAAAGGCTACAGTCATACACACATGGCTATACTGTATTCATACTATTTAGTGAAAAGAGTAACATTTTTGTATGTTTTTTATTTTAAATATGATTGATTGTGTTGTGATGATTAATGAGTTGTTAATTGATTGATTGACCTGACTGAATTATTGATAGATTGATATGCATTTGTTGTAATTAGGTACAATCAGAGCATCTACAGTGTCCTTTTGATGCTACCACCAGGGGGCACCAGATGACCAGCTGATCTGCTCTCTCTCCACCACTCAAACATAAATAGTACTTTTATATGCATCGTGGGGAATTGTATTGTGACTGAAACTGACTGTTCTGTTCTCATTAATGAATTCATAGTGACCAGATTATTCAGTACACACAGTAGTAGTAGTAGTATTTTGATTCACATTCAAATCTGAAATAGTTGTCGTCACAGATGGTGATGGATTAAAGCTCAATCAACAGTCACTCTGATCTATTTTCAGTTCAGCAGCTCAACACTTTATCATATTATAACTTAATGTTTCAGCACTTGTCTTTGGTTTTGGGAGACTCGTTCATGTCAGTTAAGAAACAATGCGGTGGTGCTGAAAATGACATAAATTAACGTTGTGTTGTGGCTCATCAAGAGTCAGACTTTAAAACCACGCTGGATTTATTCAGTAAGCAAAGAGAGAAAACTCTCATCTGTAATGAGTTGTCTGATCTCAGCTGATTAACATCCTGAAGTAGGTCAACCAAATCTCCTGCACATGTCTCATATAATATTTCTGGTAATGATTGATCGGCATGAGACACTATTTAAGGCTGAGATGAACACAGAAACTACACAGTAGAACTGAACAGATCGTCACTTTGAGAATGGAGATGACAATGTGTTTTCCTCTGTTGCTGCTGATCTGCTCTCTCTGCACGGCTCAGCTTCAAACAGAGTCTGACAACAAAATTATTCAACTTGTAAAGCAAACTGAAGCTGAGAGAAGAGAACCAACAAATGCTGCTGACCAACAACAGAGATGTACACAAGACATCCATGCTGTGCTGAGAGAGATGAGCGCCTCGTTGGCTGAACAGAGGCTGGAGATGAGGATCTTACAGAGAGAGAATGAAGGTAGTGTGTGACTTTTTTTTAACAATATGACTTGCAGACAAAGATGAGTCAAAGAAAAGCTTCTGTCTAACTTTATAGAGTTCTTCTAAATATCCGATGTGTGTCAGCTCAGCAACAGCAACAACATTTTTGGCAGGATTTTTGACGATCAGGCCACCAAGTTTTGAGGTACACATTTTGGTATTTGCGTTTCAAAATGCTTTGGTAGAACTTTTTCAAAACACGACCTGAAGATATCTGCTGAGTTATATGATGATTGGACCAATGGTTATTGAGTTATGGCCAATTCATTCTAAGATTCTGTATACCTAATTTGGTGTTGACTGAGTCAATTTATAAAAACGTGATGTCACTTTACTGTTTTTCAGTGTATGCTCACTAGAGCAAATCCATCATGGCGGCCCCACATGGTCCTGGAGACTTTTTACATACAGCACTTTGAACTGGATTTAGTGTCCAATTTCAAGTCAGCCGGACTTATTGTTTTGTGGCTATGGCCTTTCAAACATTGCATTAATAATAGCACCACTATGAGACCAATTTGGTTTATATTTCTTGAGAAGCATTTGCACCTCAGGCCAAGTTTCATGTTTCAACTCATGAGACTTTGAGTGGCGACACAAGACAAATAATTTTGAACCGGCACAAAAACGATATTTTCGGCTGGAACCCTAATTAGCTCTAACATAAAGTACAGCAGAGGTTGACAGAGCATTATTTAGCATGATAGATGAAATGTTAGATGTTAGTTGTAAAGACACTTAGAAACACAAATGTCAACATCAGTGTTCCTGTAATCCATCCTGTGGTGAACATGTCTATCATGCTGATCTGTCCAGACTTGATTGAGCAAAAAAATGTTTCATGCTAATGGCAGAAAAGTCAACCCTCTGGGGACCAAAATGTTTGTACAAAATGTCCCCCATAAAATAGTTGTGAAGATATTTCAGTCCGGGCCAAAGTGGTTGAATCACTAACAGTGCCATCACATAGAGTCATGTAGTTTACGTGGCTACAAAAGTATATCATCAATTTTTCAAGTTTCTCAAGGAAAATGATGATTTAGTACATAAAAACTAAAATACATGCATTTATTTCTTTAATCAAGTGCAAGGAGCTAAACTGAGAGTACTGGAGTTACAGAAGACTGAGATGGACAAGCAACTTCAAGGTACTGTGTAGAGATCATTGTAGCCCTGATAATGTATAGTGAGCAATGACAAATACTATTCTATGGAATGTACAAAGAACAATAATATATGACTATAAAGTTTATTATATATTTTCTCCAGCACAAACAGCAGAGCTGATCTCCATTAAAGCCAGGACTAATGCCACAGAAAACCAGGTGGAGGTTCTAAAGCGAGACAGAGAAGGTAAGACTGAGAACTAAACCAGCAATTCAATATTCAAACAGTTTAGTTCTCATAATATTTGTCTAATGTAAAACCTTGTCTGAATAGCACAACAACACTGAGAATAATATGTGCCTTTAAATGATTTCATTTTGAAACATGCTCATCGTTGCTGTAACATCAGTCACTTTAAAACAAGTATGTTTCTCTCTCAGTCAAACAGGTGGCTTTCTCAGCTTCACTGTTGGCTTCAGGTGGTGGAGATATTGGACCATTTAACACACACACTCTTCTGGTCTTCAGACACGTTGTGACAAACATCGGAAACGCTTACAACCCAAACACAGGTACTCAAAGACCCAAAATTAAATAATTATTTTGAATTTTTGACATGTTGACATCAACCTGGTTGACAGATGTTGCAGCAGTTGATTCTTCATTTAAAATGTCCTACAGGTTTTTTCATTGCACCAGTGAGAGGAGCCTACCACTTTGAGTACTACATATATGGACATGGACATGCTTCTCATGGTTCAGGTGCTGTGTTGGTCAAGAATGGACAACACATTTTTATTGCATATGAACATCAGCCATCCTATGGTGTGAGTTCTTCTAATGGTGTCACGCTGCTTCTAGAGGTTGGAGATGTTGTATATATGCGTCAGTGGGATAACACAAGGATATTTGACAATGAAAATCATCCTACCACCTTCAGTGGTCATCTGCTTTTCACCATGTGAGCAGGAAACAGTCTTTTTCTTCAGCTATATGAAAACCTGACCACACTGTAGTGTGTATCACTACTTCTTGATAGATGCGTAATTTCTTTCTCTTTTAATGAAAGCTGATTGTTTTTGTTGTTTGTGCACTGTGGCCAATCTTTTTGATAAGAAAAGGTTCATACATTTCTAATCTGCATGTTTTTTCTGGATTTAAAACAACTGCAC
>OMLP01020185.1:9658-27275 GCA_900302685.1 Spondyliosoma cantharus
TGATTGGATGATTGATTATGATGAAAATGTTTTCCTACCTATACATGTTAAAATATTCCACATCCTGGTACTGCTACTTATTAGTTAAAATTTAAATGTAATCATTGTACTCATTTTAATAAAAAATAAATATATAATAACAATAAAATTAAGACCATTTTGTGTTTTCTTTATGGAAAGGGAACTGAGGCTGAGACTTCTAGGCAGTGTCACCAACCGGAATTATTGTCCCAGAATGTATCATTTGTATATGCAGAGGTCACAAACAGAATCTAAAAAATAAGTTGTCCAAAACATCTGACAAACCAGCAAGTGTTGCTAGCACTTGATTGCCAGGCCTGGACTAGAAAGAGGACTCAGATGCAGAGTGGGAACAGTTAAGGCAGGCTTTTATTCTGAAAATACTTAATTCTCTTAGAGTGACAAACAAACAGGCTATAGAAATTTCTTTCTATTCTAGACATACAATAGAAACTACTATGGAACAAAACACCCAATCAAAAACACAGAGGCAAAAACCTCAAAGCAAGAAATGAATGAACAAAAATTCACTCCACAGGAGGCAAAGAAAAAGGCTAAGAACTGAACTACTCTGTGAGACTGAGCTCTGAAAATTTACAACATAAATCACTCCAATGGAGGAAGACAAATTGGCTACAAACTTAAACTACGCCACACGACTGAGCTGTGAAATTTATGAAACAAAAGATCACTCCAACGGAGGCAAGCAAAACGGCTATAAACTTAAACTGTGCTACAAAACTGAGCTGAGAAAATTACAACCAAAAGTGACCTGAAACGAGAGGAGAGTTACATCTCAAAATAAATCAAGAAGTCACGAGACAAAAACCCCAGAACGAAACACCCCTCACCACAGTGTGACAATGATCAAGGACAACAACAAACGTTGCCACTCCTAAACACAGCAAGTTGTGTTTTCCTAGAATGCACAACCAAGATAGTTCCTGCCTATCTCTAAATGTATTATCAAGTGCAGTCTGGGGTGATAATTTAGGCTGGGAATCTAACATCAGCAAAGGCCAATCTCCACATTAATGGAGTTTTGCACCTGGCAAGTCATAATTATTGAAAAATACTCTACATTACAATAAAGGGTTACCAGTCACATATTTTATATTTTATAAGTCAAAATGAAAACATTACAAAAAATGTTAGTAAAAAAGCAAAAATTAAAATATTGATTTACCTTTGTGCAGCTTGTGAGTAGGCAAGTGGCAGGGCCACTGTTAGGGGTGCTGAGGCTGGAGCTGGGGGCCAACCTGTGGGGAGCTCCCTCCCTCTTCTCCCTCCTCGTCCTCCTGCATTCATATCAACCAACAGCCCACAAGCGTCACCTTCTTCTCGTCTCTTTCTGTCTCCCTCGCTCCTTCGCCTAGGTGCCACCAAGGTGTCCCTCTCTCTACCTCTTCCTACTCGTTCTTCTGTATCCTCCTCCCCTTCTCTGTCCCACAGCAGTAGTCCAGCTCCTGCCTCCTCCAGCTGCTGTCTTTCAGGGAGGGAAAGCAGTTTGTCCAGGGCCACAGACTCATGTCCAAGGGGAGGGAGGTCAGCATGAGGAGCAATTATCTCTGTGTCTTGTGACAGGACACCCGTATGGGAGCTAAGGGAGCGGAAGAGGAGACGCAGACGCTGCCGCCGAGCTGGATGTGGCACAGGAGGTAAGACAGTGATGGTTCAGTTACTGTTTGATCTAATTAGCAAAGAAAGGGTGGGATACAATTATACTTTATGTTGCTACAAAGGTTTTGTTGTATTTTGTTGGAGGCAACTGCCCAGGAGCCCTTGCCACTCAAGGGCCCCAAAGTCCCCATGTTTATTGTATGACAACAGTTTATGGTAATTTGAACTATTATATATTTGTTAAGGAATACGCACAGTATAAACTGAAATGGTTAGGACAGGTCCTGAGTTGTGTGGCTTATCAAGATCCTTTCCTATAAATGTGTAAAAAATTTGTTTTTTAGTTTTAATTTATTATTTTATTAAATTCCCATATCAAGTTTGCATATCCAAGTACCATAGACTACCATAGACCAACAGACACACAGCTAACCTGGGGAGGGACCCTACTCCAGGGCTCCTGAGCAGGAGTAGGCTACTGCTTGGTTCCCTGAGCTCTGATAGGGATTAATCCAACCCTGTTTTTTTTGCTTCCTTCAAGTTTTAGCCCTATAGCTCAGTGAGTTAGCTGCAGTCTAAACCTGATTCTGATTTTGCTTTACTGGCATGATGAAGTTGCACTTCATTAACTATTAGCAGTTCCTGTTGCACTGTTACCACTGTCTGTACTGATAACTCTGGCCTGGATTACAGTACAGTTGATACTGAGATTAATTGTGATTATGAGGCAGATCTGACATAATTAGTTTGGTCTTTTAAAGTTCAAGCCGATTTCTGGCAGTTCTCCCTCATCAATGTAAAATAAACTGATTTGATTAGGTTACGTCACTAGCCCCGTGGTCCCTGTGGCACTGCTAATTTGATGGTCCTTCTCCTGTTCTGCACTTGGCCTCAAAGGCAGCCCCCACATCAACCCTAACCCTAACCCTGAACCAAGCAGGAGGATCAGATGTCCTCTCTGCATCGTGGACTGAAGGAGCTGGCGAACTGTCAGGAGGAATTCAAAGCTGCCATGTCCACCCATGTGAACCTCCTGTCAGCCGAAGTACAAGAAATCCACTCTTTACTCATGAAGAATCCCTCCTCCCCTGCCACAGAAGCCACACCGTCTCCAGCAACTGCTGGAGCATTGTCGGTCCTGGTTCCCCCTGCCACAGCCCTTCCCCTGTCTGCACCAGAGAAGTTTTCCAGTGAGTCTGGAAAATGCCGTGCTTTCATCGTTGACTGTAAAATGTATTATGAACACCTGCCATCAGCCTTTCCCACAGAGCGGTCCAAAGTGGCATTCATGGTTTCCCATCTCACCGGGAGAGCAAAGGCATGGGCTACGGCTGAGTGGTCTCGTGGTTCATCAATCTGTGGTTCCCTCAATGAATTCATAGAGGCTCTGAGGGGGGCTTTTGATCCGATCTGGTCCGACCGAGAGAAAGCACATGCACTGAGTAACATCAAACATGGTATGGACTCAGTTTGTGATTATGCCATCAGCTTTCGGACCCTGGCCACTGACGGAATGAAATACACGGCTCTTTATGATGTCTTTCTTAAAGGACTCTCTGACCAGATTCAGGATTTGTTAGTGCCTCCTGATCTACCATCTTGCCTAGACTCTATGATAACTCTAGCCATAAGAACTGACAACTGTTTACAGGAGTGTAAACAAAACCGCAACCAAACGGCATCTACGGCTGATCGTCATCGGGCCGATGCTGCATCTTCTATAGCCACTCGGCAGAGTTCCTCACACTTCCCTCCACCGGTTCCTTGGCAGAAGGCGTCTTCTGAGAAGGAGGAACCCAGGCAGCTGAGACAAGCCAAATTGTCCACAGAGGAGCGTCATCGTCTGCAGGAAGGACGATGCTTCTGTTGTGGGCAGCAAGGTCATCTGCCCCTCCTCTGTTCATCTGCATCTGCCTCGGTCCCTGAGAGTCCACCCAACCTTCCACGTCAGCCAGGTCAAACCAGCTAAGGAGAGCCCCATGGTTCCTGCAGTCAAACCCCCTCCACCCCACCAGATGGTCGGCAGTGGCCCAGTCTATTCCTTTAAGAACTTATTGCTGTGCGCAACAGCAAGAAATTTCAGGCAATTCCTGGTGGACTGGGAAAGTTATGGTCCTGAGGAACGTTCCTGGGCCCCCACAAGCTTTGTTGTGGACCCTGACCTCATCTCTGAATTTTATAACAGTCACCCTCAGATGCCTGGTCAGTCAAGAGCCATCCCTAGAGGGAGGGGTAGTGTCATGGCCAAGAAAGCTGGTTGTGTTTAGTTGTCTTGTGTCAATGTTGTCTTGTAGTTTCCTGTTTTTATTTTGAAATTTTACTCTCCTCTCGTTTCAAGTAACTTGCCCCTTCCCCTTGTGTTTTTTCCTCCAGTCTGATTGTCTTCTCCGAACTGATTGTTTCCACCTGTTCCCCATTACCATGTGTATATATAGTCTGCGTCCCTTTGTCTGTTGCCAGCTCGTCTTGTCTTGTGTTCCAGAGAACCAGCTCCGTGCCATCGTCAGCGTTTGTTCCATGCCCCTGTCTCATCAGGTTTTTGTACTTTTCTGTGATACTTTGTCAAGCCCTTGTTTTTGTTAGTAGTTTTTTCCTCATGAGTGGTTTTTCGTTTATTAGCTGAAGTAGCATTTTTTCCTCCTTGTGAGTGATTTTCAGTTGGACTTTAATAATAAAAGTTTTGATTATTTTTCACTTTGTCTCCCAAGTCGTGACAAAGTCCTTTCTTTCTACATGGAGTTTGCCTTTGAAAGTGATCAATAATTAATAAAGATGATGACAACGACTGTTTGACTGCAATGAGCAAATGTTCTATTCAACTTAGAGGAGCACGGGGCGTCTCTGTGTGCGTAATGCATACTGTCAGCATAGGTGATGATGGATGTATCGGATGGAGTGTTTCAAGGCTGAACAGTTTCCATGCGATCCCAACATTTTACTTGACTCGAGTATTGAAAAGTCCAAATCAAAATGTATTGAAAAAAGATAGATGTAATAATTTCCACAATTCACAACTTTTTTTTATTCATCGAAATATTTTGCTTTAGTCCATATTTGTTGCCGTTAAGCAGTGGCAGGATTTAAGCTGGTGCCCCCCTTGCATTGCAATCAATTTCACAATCAATTTTCATACACTCACACAGAAACTGCATGTATGTATTCAAGATTTTATTTCTTTTTAGTTCACACCAAATGAAAACTGAAGAAAGAAGTTATGAAAATACAATATAAATGAGGCATTGGGCAAACATATTATCTCTCAGCCACAGCAAGTGCCATCTCTCTCTTATCTATTGTCAGCCGCTTTGCAAAATGACCTCCAACTCCTTCCATGTTGCCATGTAGGTATTGTGCTCCTGGCTAACCTCATGAACCTTCAGCAAGCGGCTTGCATTTTTCCAGTCCTTTAGTCCTTCCTTATTAAATCTGTATTCTTTTGGAGAAAACATTTAGCAGCAGAAGCAGTGCGAGCTATCATTCCTGTTAGAGTACTTCAGCCAGTTTCTTTTGATTTTTTCAGCATTGACTAAGACTCTGTTACAAAAGTCATGTTGAGACTCTCCCATCTTTGTTTTTGGGAAATGTGTAACTGCTGTTTTATTTGAAATGGTCCTCTGTGAACTAACTCTCATCTCACTTTGTCAGTTAGAAGACATGGCCAGTCAGCAGGGTCTATAGGTGCAGCGTTTAGTCCTGATGCTGTGTCTCTGCTGGGCTGAGGTAGAGGGACAGCAGCACCTCATGCTGTGTCACTGAGGTGGTGGTGAAATATTTTAAAAGTGCATCTGAAGAGAGAAGAGAAGTATATGTGACCACTGCATGTTACATTTTAATAAAAAAAAAAACAGATGCTTGATGTGTGCTATACATAAAACTAATATAGACTAATAATGAAAATGTGATGAGATTCAATCAACTTTATTGTCATGGCAATTCAGTCTAACCACAGTGCAAGTGCAGTGTATATATATGTATTTCGCCTATGAATGATATGGGAAAGCTAAGGTGTGGAGTATTAACAGTATTACACTTTAACTGCACTTTAACACTGATGTAAACTTTAACAAACATAAACTGTGACACAATATACCAAAGGCTTACAACTACCCTATAACTTATAAAGGGGATGGAAAACTAACAGCATTTTAACTGACATACAAGCGGGAAAGACACCTGTAAAATAACACCTGAACAGGCCTGACATTAACTTTCCAAATGTCCCTGATGAATTTAAGGTGGAGTAACATTAACACACGTTATTTATTGCTATTAACTGATTATTAAACAATGCTGCTATCGTCCGAAGTAAGCTAGCAAGTTAACACTCTGCTCTAACAACGGTAACTACGATCATTAAACTATTCATTTCATTCACTTCATCACATTGACGTTACTGTACCTATATCTTCTTCACGACTTCCTCTTCTTTCCATTTTTTGCTTCACTGGGCACCGGATGGTTTCAGTCTTTAGGACATTGTGATTCCGCTAAAGTATCATTAATCTCTCTCTTGGTCTTGGGGTCTCGGGGCGGTCAGATTCAGGCAGCTCACCTCTCGACCCCACCCCCTCACAGAGGGCAGGTACAACCAGAACCCAGAAAAAAGGCCTCTCCGTTATTTAATAGTCTTTGCTATGACGTTATGTTGCCGTGAGCTTATATAATATTTCAAAATAATAGTAGTAATGGCACTGGTAAAAACATTTTTTTTTGTATTTTGTTTCTCCCGAGTTTGCAGCGCCCCCCGCAAATGACGCCGCCCCTAGCATTTGCCTATACTGCCTATGTCCAGGGCCGTTAAGCCTTTGAAAAAGAACATTTTCACCGCGGTTTGTTTGCATTCCAGCTTGCTGCACATAAGTCGCACATCACCTGTATTAACGAGCACTTTAAGATCACCATCGGTTATATCAGGAGGACGATTTAATAAAAAATAAAATTAACTAATTTATTCAGATGAATCACTTATATAAGTATGTTGGAGAGCTCCTTCAAATGCAGTGGTTAAGTACAAGATCTGAAATTGTATTTTTCAGCTAAATGTCAGTTAAACAGCTTTTTGAAATAGCCGAACAGGAGGTCAAAGTCTATATAGGCCCACTGTGGTTCGATATTTATTTTCATGAGTAAAAATATTTCAAAACCCCCCACTCTTATCTTTTCAAAAATCACACACTTTTCTATAACAATAAATTAATTGGCTTGTGCTCCCTGCCTTCTTTAAGGTGTGCTGTCATGCTGATTTGATAAGTGATCGCATCAGATTACTTAATTGGTACTACATGTTGTATAATGTCAATTCAGTCTCAATGTAGATATTTAGGCATATAGTATGAATTGATTAAAGACATTGTAAATTAATCTTACCCAAGGTCAGCCAGGGGATATGCAGCACTCTATTGAGTTCTCTAGCCGGAGAGCTGTTGGTTGGTCTGTGGTCAGTGGGAAGCTCAAAGTTGAGAATGAACATGATGACCAGGCCATCTTCATTCTTCACTGGAACCACATCTATTACACAGTGGAAACACACACCTGCAGGGACAAAGAGACATAGAGGAGGATGGAAGTAGGATTAGTCACATTCATTTTGACACAGACTTGCCAAGCTTCCCTCTGAGAGAGAACTAATTATGTCAGTAGGTTGATGCAGTTTTGAATATTTTTCTTTAGACTTAGACTTTATTTATTTATCGTTCAAATTACACCTTACAGTGCAGATCAGAATGAAATTTCGTATTTACATAAAAATAAATAAAATATGTAAACATAAAATACTATATCAAATATAAAATATAATTCACATGTGTATTGTTATATTATATTGCACAATCCAGTGAAGCAGTCCTGAGTGGGTGTGTGAGGGAGGATGGAGGGATTTTATTTTCTCTTCAACAGTCTAATGGCTTGTGGGAAGAAGCTGTTAAAGAACCTGGCTGTTCTGCTTCAAAGGCTGCAGAACATCTTTCCAGAGTCCAGCAGCGAGAACAGTCCATGGTGGGGGTGGGAGGTGTCTCTCCTGATGTTATTAACCCTGGTCAGGCAGCGTTTTTTTGCAATGTCATGGATGGGATGAAGTGAAGTCCCAAAGATTTTCTCCGCTGTCTCCACTCTGTGCAGTGCCTTCCAGTCAGAGGAAATCAACCACAATCAGTGCCCAAACAGACTAACATTAGCTGTCTCGATGACTACAGACCGGTGGCACTCATAGCCATCATTACAAAGTGTTTTAAAAGACGGCTTTTAAAGCACATGAAAGCCCCGATTCTCCCATACCTTGACCAGCACCAGTATGTGTACAAAGGAAATAGGTCCACAGAGGATGCCATCACTACAGCACTCCACAAGGCACTTATCCACCTTGACCAAAAGGGGACATATGTGAGAATGCTTTTTATTGATTACAGTAATGCATTTAACACTATTGTCCCCAGTAGGCTGGTCACCAAACTCCTTGACCTGGGTCTCAGCAACTCCCTGTGCATATGGAATAAGCACTTTCAATCCAACAGCCCACAGACAGTCACAGTGCTCTACTCCTTCTACACATATGACTGCATCTCTACACATCCATCAGGCATAATCATTAATTTGCATACAATATGTGTGGGAGGACTGATCTCAGGGATGACATGGCCTACAGAGATGAAGTATGCAAACTAACAGTATGGTGCACAGACAACAAACTCACATTGAACATTCTTAAAAAACGAACTTATCGACTTCAAGCGACACAGTGAGGACATCTGTTCTTTAACCATCACAGGAGAGGAAGCAGAGAGGTTCACCAGCTTTAAGTACTTATGGACCCACATCACAGAGGACGTGACATAGATGATTGACTACATGGCTCTGATCAAAAAGGCTCAATAGTGGCTCTACTTTTTAAGGACAATTAAGAAAACCCACTTGTCTGCTGAGCTGCTCAAAGCCTTTTGTCACTGCTCCATAGAGAGTGCACTGACATACTGTATCACATCATGGTAGTCCCATCATGGATCATTGCTTGCGTCTGTTTTAAAATCATCTTCTATCTGTACATCCTTTCCCTCCCGATACAGCCTCTTTTTCCTTTCTGAAATCAGGGTGTTGCATACTCTACAGACTGTAAAGCCCACTTGGGACATGTAATTTGTGATGAAACAGAGATGCATAAAAACAAAAGCAAGTAAAATATGCCTTTCAGTCACCAATGATCATAATGTGTCACAACCATTACTATAAATAACAATGTATTGTATAACAAGAGATTCTTTGATTCATGCTTTTGTCCGTAACACTGTCAGGGACATCAGTTCAATTAAACCTGATTTACTGCACATGAAAGTAATTTATCTCATCTCAAGTAAGACAGAAGGCGGGGTTGTCTCCTGAAACCCAAGGTCTTAACAGGCATATCTAAAAGGAGTTCACAATCATATCAATATGAACGACCTGTAATAGATGCTTAGATGATTTCAAGGAGATAACAGCCTGCAAGGCCACCACAGCCAGAGATATGAGATAGTGGTCTAAATGAACAAGGTCAACACTGTTGATAACAGGTAGTTAATGTATACTCAGCACCTTGACTTTAAATATGATGAAATATGGTTTATTTATTAGGGATAACAAATGAAACACGTCTGGTCTGCAGGTCAGGCTCAGATCATATAACTAGGTGATAGAGGGGAGATACTTTTATATTTGTTCCTTATGTCTTAGTTTCCTAGAAGGCTTATTAGTACCATGAGTGGACTGATATGCTAATTCTATATATATTATATATAGTGTTGATGTTTTCAACTATTTTAAAGAACCAAAGACTAATACCTGCAGAATGAACTACACCCACTGTGTAGGAAGGTTCGCTTTCATTTTACAATCAACTACCACTCATTCCAGTGAATTCAATCTGCATTTGTATTCTTGATTTGTCTTCAGGTAATCAGCCGCTCTATTGACCTTGACACATAGTTATCCCTTTTATCTATACTGCTGTCTAGCCTATGAATGGAGGCTAATGTGCAAGGCGAAATCTGCTCAGCAGGCACAATAACCAGTGATACACACTCACACAACCATGGAGGAGCCACAGGAATACACTTTGATGCTTTTTTATTGTCCTCTATTTTAGCAGGGATATTCCCACATTTTCACATAGATTCACATTGGCCCAGTGGTGAATGAAGTTATAATATAATCATTATAAAGATGAATTTGTTATCATGGCCATTATATCCAATGAAGATGTTGCAGTTCAATTTAAGTTATTTAAACCACTTCATAGTAGAATTTCTAAAATTTGTGTGGCGGTATAAGTGCCCCTGACTTAAAATGCTTTACCCTGCTTCGACACCTCTTTATGTAATCCTGATTATGTGCAGTCTTGTTCAGATGTGGGTTTCAAAACATGGAAGGATGCTGGTATTTCTAAAATAAAAGATCTCATAACTTTTGACAGCTCAGAATCGAATTAAATCTCATTGAAAGACAATTTTTAAACTATTTACAGTTTAGGAGTCACATCCATCCTAAACTGATGTATAGGAATGGGCAATATTTTACCCCTTCTCAATGTTTAGTTTAAACCCTTTTTGTTAGTAATTCTATGTATTTCATTTGTTTCTATGCAAATCCATTGTTGCAAGTTAAAATTGTAACTAACTATTATTTATGTATTTATTTACCCATATAATTACCTTTCCTAAGTTGCAATGTTGCATTCTTGTGTTACAAAATAATTGCTAAATAAAACCTTTGGAGGTATACACTGATACTAAATTCTGAGAACAAACACAGGTCAGGTGTAAAAGTATGCATAGTAACCATTGTAACACATAAAGCCGGCTCAAAAGCCTTTGCAGTTTGGAACGTTTCATTTCAGTTGTTGTCAACGCAACAGCCTTATGTGTTTTCAATCACTCAGTCAATCAATCAAAGCTTTATTGTCATTTAGCTGTACCAACAAAAGTAGTGCAGCAAAAATGAGATTGTGTTTCTCCAGGATCAATAACACGAACACATTAAACACACACAATCTATAAATATAATAATTTAAAACTAAAACTATGACTAAGGGCTCAAGAAGTGCAGTAGTGCACATGCTCCAGATCAGCAGTTCATCTATCTAACAGCTTGTGGAAGGAAGCTGTTGATAAGTCTGTTAGTTCGACCTTTATGACTCCGTTTTCCTGATGGCAGCAGTTCAAAGAATGTGTGGAGAGGGTGGGAGGCGTCCCTGATGATGTTCAGTGCCCTGCTCCTGCAGCGGCTTTGGAAGAGTTCTTGGACAGAGGGGAGGGAAACTCCGATGACCCTCTCAGCTCCTCTAACTATTCTCTGCAGGGCTTTTTGGTCTGACATACTGCAGCTGGAGTACCATGTCAAGATACAAGACAACAGAACGCTCTCCACCACACCACTGTAGAAGGTCCTGAGGATGCTGATGGGGAGAGAGGCTTGTTTCAGCTTCCTCAGGAAATACAGTCTCTGCTGGGCCCGTTTCGTGATCCCTGAGGTGTTTTTATTCCAGCTTAGGTCCTGCGAGGAACTTGATGTTCTCCACTCTCTCCACTGTGCGGCCACTGATGCTGAGAGGAGCATGCTCAAGCTGTGACCTCCTGAAGTCGTTGATCATCTCCTTTGTTTTGTCCGCATGACGCGTGACGCACCCAGATTTTATGGTTGGTTAGGTTTTCAAAAGTCCTGCAGTATGAACCCAGCCTTAAGCAGCCTGTTTGCTGATCCTTTCAACTTGTGCATGTGGTTTGTTGGTATTCAGTGCCACTTTGAACCAAATATGTGGTTTATGTAACCAAATGGTGTAATGGTAAAGGCTTGCAAATTAACTGTAGAATTTTTGTTGATTGAAGATGAACTCTGATCCTAGTAATGGGCTTTAGCTAAATAACTAAAATAATGCTAGCTTGTACTACTGTGACAGTACTTGGAGTCTTGAGTATTGACCGTGACTTTCTTCAGACTCGTGTTGTCATCATACATACCCTGCTTTGCTGTGAGAGACACATCTCCAACCTCTACTTCCTGACATGAACCCAAAGGTTTGAGGTCATGTAAATGGTCTGAGGTCAGCATGACTAGTACAGGTGTTCTATTCAAAGATGATCATCCTCATAGCTTTCTAAGATCTCGTAGTTCTCTTTCATATAACTAATTTGAGAAAATTCTACGGTGCTTCCTAGAGTTGTGCATCTCTCTCTTATAAGACGAGCTGATACATATCTAAATACATGGGCTATGATACGATTCAGGGAGGATACTTTTTTATTATGGAACAAATATTTAGATTTCGATTCGATCTGGTTTCAGTAAAATACAATCAGATGAAATTCTTTGTTTCATGTAGACATTCCTTTTCTATTATAGATCAGAGTAAGCCAAATCTAGAAAAGTGGCATTGCTTACCTTCAAATAGATATTTCATAAGACCAGGGAAGCCTATGTACTTTTCTTACTATTATGTATATCTTTATCTTCACCTGCTTATACCTCAGTGTGTAAAAACACACCTGTTGTCTCATCCTGGATCTGATGAACAACTGTGCTGTTG
The DNA here is from genome assembly GCA_900302685.1 of Spondyliosoma cantharus. Classification (NCBI taxonomy): domain Eukaryota; kingdom Metazoa; phylum Chordata; class Actinopteri; order Spariformes; family Sparidae; genus Spondyliosoma; species Spondyliosoma cantharus. The sequence continues at coordinate 21,849 of OMLP01020185.1, forward strand.
TCTGGATCTCCAGCTGGATCTGTCTGCACTGAATGTAGCTGTCTGTATCCTCTGCTTCCCTGTAATAATCAGTGTATAAAATCACAGCTATGATTATCAATCAGACAAATGTTTACTACTGATAAACTCAAAAGTTGGATTAACTTAACAGTGTGCACTGTGTGGCAACTGTCAGTAGACAGTAAACAGTAAACAGTGTGCAGTATGGTTCAATTCAGAACGTAATGTCAGTAGACAATGAGACAACAGTCTGCAGTACTACCAGCAGTCACAGAATACAGCTAATGGTGGCAACACATTCATTCAGAAGAGAAGAATCAGTAAAGAAGGATACAGACAGAGCAATTGTCTGTGGCCAACACATACAAAACCATTCCCTTTTTGGGGGGGTTGTCTTGCTTTTGCCTCTCCACTGCACCTGGTGTCACTTTCATTTGCACCAGAGCAGGTGAAACTGATTCACAATCGGTTGTGCCCCCTAAATGGACAGATTGATATCCATGAAGTTTAACTGGCTTGGTGTTACTATTGTGTATACTGTGACAACTAAGTGTTCCCTTCATCTTTTGAGCAGTCTAGTTAAAATGTTGGAAACCTGTTTGAGTGTGTGTACCTGCTTGTGCTCATGTTTTGTTTGTTTGTGTGTGTGTGTGTGTGTAAGTGACAGTGTGTGTCAAACTGCAGTCATTGATAAATCTGTCTCAGCTCCCCAGGTGGAATCAAAGGTTGTCATGGTGATGGCAACTAAGTGGGTAGTGGTAGCAGTAGCACAATTCACACCGCCCTTTCAATGCAGGAATCGTGCATCTGTGTGAAAGTTACAGATGTGGAAAGGGGGGACATATACGCTACACCTCTGATCTGCCTCCAAAGGTCGTATCAGAGCCGAAGAAAAGTGTCTGTCCCCGGCAGCAGGGCCAGGGGGAATGGTGGTGATTATGTGACGTGATTCAGAGCAAAAAACTTTAACTCACATGTCTTCTACTATTGTGTTGTTGTAGTTACTGTCTTGGATAAAATCACTGTGACGGTCAGCCCTCCTGACCGAGACTTCAGTGAACTTTCCCCCACAAAACAGCCTCTCTCCCCACGAGTGAGAGAGTCAGACAGCATCCTGTTAACTGATGGTGATTATGTAATTATGTCATTTAAAGCAAAAAACATAACTTTGTCACTTTCCAGAATGCATGTTGGGTCAGGATCTCAATCACAACACATTATAACAGCATCCATATGATTATATCAGCTGGTACATGTTTAGATTAAGTGTAAACGTAAAAAAACATGATGCGTACCGTCACACCTCTTTTGTTTCCACAGCACTGGTATGCTTGTATGAAATGACACGACACACTGGTGTGCAGTATGCTGGTGCTGCTTGGTTCAGTGTGAACAAACAAAGGTGACTTAAAGGCGAGCCTTCGTTGCAGCGATAATGCAGAGTCTCTGTGTGAAAAGGGCCAGTGAGAGTTGATTTAATGGTGAATTTAGCCGAGGCTCTCTCTATCATGCGTCTCTGTCAATGACAGTAACTGCTATCACTTAAATGATGAATGGTAGAGTCTCCTGAGCACTTTGTGTCTATTGTCAAAAATGTGGCTGCCTGCCTCCAGATATTTGTCCTCTCAGTTTAATGGGAGTTAATGCTGCAGGCCGTTCGACCAGCATGAACTTTCCTACAAGCTGATGTGTACAGTATACTTGTGGAGGGAAAATAGTGGGAATGGGAGCGAGTTGAAGACAAGGTTTTTAGACTTGTTTAGAGCTTCTCTCCACTCTGTCAGTTGAGTCCTCAACTGGCTGTCAACATTCTGCCCCATACACACCAATATAAAAATCTGACAAGTGCTTTAAAATCGTGCATTTTTTAACCATGACTGTGTTAAAAGAATGACTGATATGAAAAAGATGAGTTGAGTCTTTGTGAACCTTTCATCATTTGAATGAAGTTTTCTATGTGAATGCATGAAGGAATGGGAAGAGTTTGAAAATGAATGGGTTAGAAGGGATTTCGTATTGACTTGCATTATAACTAAACTTCAAAGACAGTTGAATATTTTGTAGTAATAGGTGGTAGCTAAAAGCATGAATGAGTAGACGAGTTTTGAAAGTCTGGAAAAAAAGTTGATAATGTGGGATTTTTAGACACTCCGAATGTGGAAAAATGACCAAAAAACATTGACATCTCTGAAATTCTGAATGATATGAATGAGAAAAGTCATTGAGCTGAATTTTTTGATATTGAATTGAGTAAATGTGTTAAAAAAAAAATGGAAGGAGTTAAGATACCATAAACATACCTGGAAGAATAATACTATTGAAGAATTCTGGTCATAGAAGAACATATATATTGCTATGCTGAGCTTTTGTGCCATTAGGTTTGGTGTGCTCTGTTCTACTGCAAAGCCAGCGAAAGGATTCAGAATTTCCAACAATACCAGTAAGAAAAATGCCCTCTAAAATGCTATTGAAAATCATGAATGAGAGACATGACATAGGAATAGGAATAGACAGCAACCACAATTTTACAGAGCTGCACCCCCATTCATTATCCAGGTCCTTTACCTCCCCCATCAGATAAAATATAGACAAAGTGTCTTCCCTGATCGTGATGATCGTGATTTAAGTAAATTACATTTATAATTACATTTATTTTACATTACACAATTTCTATTTGTATGTATTTCTAATGTTATTGTATTATTATTTTGTGTAATTGTTATTCTAAGAGGAAAACACTCTCACTCCACAGTGAATACCAACTGATACGGTAAAGACCATGTTGGTGAAATTTTATTCATGACTGAATTTCTATATCTTATTATAAAGGTTATTACCAAAAATGTATATTTCATAACATATTTATATTTTATACACACAAACAATCAAGCAATGCTCCTCTTTCCAAAGTATTGCTCCAGCACCCCTCAACACTCTCCGTATGCCCCTGGGAGCAGAAACAATGATCTGATGGTTGTATGAGATATGATTAAATATTTTAGAAAAAACAAGCAAACAGCACCAGCGATATCAATAGCAGAACAAAGGAGGTCCCAGGTATCTTCATTGTATCAGTCCATTGGACAGAGATAATATCTATTGATGAATTAAAATAATGCATGAAGTGCCTTCAGCCATGACAGAAGTAAAGTCGGAGTGGAATATTTTGTATATTTCTTCCTTGCCCTCATGCTGTCCCTCCATCATCATCCTCAGTGTTCTGCAGTGGAAGCTGACCTCCCTCATTGGCTCTTACCTGGGACTGTCTGAAACAGAATGCCGCACTAACCACAGACAGCCCTGAAAACTGCAGTAGCACACGTTCAACTTTATTACCATGTTTTTCTGAACAACTTTTGTGCATATCTGCCTATTAAATGGTTATCACATCCAACTAATTGGCTACCAGGGCTATAGTGATGTTATGGAAAATGGTGTTCATGCCTGTTTCTGTGTGTGGACATTCAGTTTTTATGTCTATTGAGTGTTATTGAATGAGTCAGCAAAATGTATACCATATTAAACATATATCAGGGTAGCCAGGGTCCTCTAGTAGCCCTGGTGTTCCTTGCTGAACATTTTAGGAGTACCAGCACCGTTTAAATGGACAGGCAACAACGACATTCATATTTTCTCTCTAGAAATTGTATTGCTGATAAATGCTTTGCCAATAAATAGACAATTAAAAGAAATAACAATATTTTTCATTAATGTTTAATCTGTTGTTTTCCCCTGAGGCTATGTTTAACACACAAGTTTTTGTGATGTAAAAAGGATTGATTTTTTGAAATATATATATATATATACAGCTATGTTCAAAATAATAGCAGTGTTTTTAAAAAAAGTGAATAAAGCTCAAAATCCTTATAATATTTTTTATTTTCTTTCATTCGGAACGCTGCACATGGTATTGCACAACAAATCATAAAGAAAAAAGTATCAATATTTAATTACTTTACAGAATATGAAGGAAAAGGTGATATTTCTGTGTTCAAAAAAATAGCAGTGTCGGCATTTCTCATTACAAACTCAAATATTTACTAAATAAACTGAAAAAATATTAACATTTAGCAATCCTGACAATTAGTTAACTAATATTTGGTTGAATAACCCCTGTTTTTGATAACTGCTGCACATCTGTGCTGCATGGAGTCAACCAACCTCTGGCACCTCTGAACAGGTATGCCAGCCCAGGAAGATTGGACAACCTTCCACAATTCCTCTGCATTTTTGGGTTTTGCCTCAGAAACAGCAAATTTTATGTCACACCACAAGTGCTCAATTGGATTAAGGTCTGGGGATTGGGCTGGCCACTCCATAACCTCAATTTTGTTGGTCTGGAACCAAGATTTGGCTCGCTTACTGGTATGTTTGGGGTCATTGTCCTGTTGAAACACCCATTTCAGGGGCATTTCCCATTCGGCATAAGGCAGCATGACCTCCTCAAGTATTGTGATGTATCCAAATTGATCCATGATCCCTGGTATGCGATATAAAGGCCCGACACCATGGTAAGAGAAACAGCCCCATATCATGATGCTTGCACCACCATGCTTCACGGTCTTCAGAGTGTGCTCTGGCTTGTATTCAGTGTTTGGGGGTCGTCTGACAAACTGTCTGCGGCCCTTGGATCCAAAAAGAACAATCTTACTTTCATCAGTCCACAAAATGTTTCTCCATTTCTCCAGAGGCCAGTCGACATGATGTTTGGCAAATGCAATCCTCTTCAGCACATGTCTTTTTTGCAACAGTGGGACTTTGCGGGGGCTTCTTGCTGGTAGATTAGCCTCACATAAGCGTCTTCTAATTGTCACAGCACTCACAGGTACCTTCAGACCGTCTCTGATCTCCCTGGAGCAGACCCTTGGCTTAGTCTTTGCCATTCTGACTATCCTTCGGTCCATTCGAATGGTAGTCTTCCGTTTTCTTCCACGTCTCTCTGGTTTGTCTTCCCATTTTAAAGCATTGGAGATCATTTTAGCTGAGCAGCCGATAATTTCCTGCACTTTTTTATACGTTTTCCCCTCTCCAATCAACTTTTTAATCAAAGCACGCATTTCTTCTGAACAATGTTTGGCACGACCCATCTTTCATCAGTTTTCACAGAGAATTGCATGCACAACATGTGCTGGCTTCATCCTTAAATAAGGGCCACCTGATTGACACCTGTTTCTTTCACATAATGAATGATCTCACTGATTGAACTCCACACTGCTATTTTTTTGAACACGCCCCTTTTACTTAATTAGTCAATTACACAGACCCAGGAGTATTCATATCATCAAAGTTGGGTCTGTTGGTTCCTCTGACTTTACTACACCTGCTGGTAAATTATTTTCCATTTATTATTATGTTTTATACCAAAAACAGTGATTTATCTGGTTAGTCATGTTGGACTGCTATTATTCTGAACATAGCTGTATATGA
>OMLP01020190.1:8197-23445 GCA_900302685.1 Spondyliosoma cantharus
ACTTTTTTTTCCTGATTTTTTATTTTTTTTATTTTTCCTAAAAACATTGATTTCTGTTCACTTGCTTTCACACTATAATTATTTTTGTCTGCTTAAAAAAATCTTCCCAGTCTCACATTGGTCAAAATAAGCTAATTTCCCAAAATGTTTAACTATAACTTTAACTGGAATAGCACCTTAAACACTCAACTGTGTCCATGACAGGGATGTCTAAGGGTAGACGTCCCACTCATGGGTAAAAAACGTGTCTTTCGACTCCATGAATACTGTTGTGTAGACAGAATGCTTCAGACATGCTGAAAGAGATTCTGTTTATTGAGAGAAGATTAAGAAATCAAGCTTCAAAAGGTGTGTTTTATAATAAGCTAGGAGTGATTCTTACAACTATACATGAAGTTGACACCTGGCCTTTCTTCAACAGAATTTCTGTGGCTCGCAGAGTCGACTCACTGAGGCAGGTTAGACAGACTGTTTGAAGGTTACTGTATTGATCAGTGAGTGTTGAACACTTTCATACCTTTTGGTAATGGTGCCTCTACTTTACTTTGTCAAGGACTACTTGAACTGAGTTTAAAGTCCGCATAATCCCAAACAGACCAGAGACACCCCAGCAAAATGGAATTGTTCTCCTACCTCAGTTACACAACACGGCAGCTTAGTCATTAAGCCAGTGAAAGACCAGTGTGTGGTGTGTGTACAACCTGGTTATCTCCAATAAGAAGTTGTTGCCCTCGCTGTCATGTTTGACCTGTAATTTTACTCAGAGAATAGTCCGATGTGCAGTCCATGAAGGCCATCCCGGCAAATAAAGATGAGACCATGAGAGGAGAACCAAACTTTAATGGAGGCCGAATGAAAAGTCCAGGTTATACTGCTCCACAAAAACACAATACCGGGGATCATGAGCTGTAATAAACCAACTCATAATGTTGAGGAAGGGTTTGTGCTCTTTTTCACATCACAGATGGTAGACAGTGAATCAGAGCTCATTATTGTTTAATGAGATGAGAATAAAACCTGACCACATTGAGGTTTATCACAATGAGAGAAGGGCTGTGGTAAAGACCAAAATGCCATGTTCATTTCCCTTTTTTGACCTGATGTTGAGCCGGCGTCGGATTGTTTTTACATCTAAACCACTTTACGATGTGTAGACCGTCCATGTTTGAATTAGGAAAATATGAAAACACAAATCATAGAGAACTGTATGGTTGGATTTGGAAAACAGTCATTTCAGTTGGAGGAGGACGGCTTTCTGACATGAAACTATAACCATCGGCCTGTAATGTTACTGCAGTGTTGTGCAAGCTCACACTTCACAGGAGTGAGCTCAAAGTTCAGTTCACACAGAGAACCAGTTCACGTTCAAAGTTCACAATTTTACATTTTTAACTGCCTTCACAGTCCAGAGAACTAGTTCATGTTTATCTCTTCCATATTCTTCTATATCTGATTTCTGGTTTATTACATTTAGTGGCAACTAACTCATTACCACTTAGCCTCATCATCTGTCCTAATCCCAACCCTAACTGTAACTGTAGGGTTTACCTGAGGTAAACGTAGCAGGTTTACAGAACTATAACTGTGCGTTTCCGACTGAAAGCGCACTAAAAGGGAAATACGCCTTGTCCACCCTTTTCAATCTTGTTTCTAAATTTAAAAGGGCCCGCTCGCGTTAAACATCACCAACAACAACTACTGCTGTAGCACAGCCCATCCATTTACCGACATCGTTGATCACGGAAAGTTACTTGATGGAAAGTTACTTGATAAAGTCATTAAAAACAGAATTACTCCACAATCATATTTCCGGAATGATCATCCCAAATAAACACTGATTTTGCCGAATGTATGATGAAATGGACAGGGCAAAGCTGTAAGCTAACGGAATTGTAACGAACAGTTAACTATATTTTAAGCTTGTTTTGCAAAATTATCACTGATAAAATGGTGTGAAGAAGTCATCCTGCATTCACATTCGTTGCAACGATAGTATGCAATAATTTCTCTCCTATCTTACAAACATATTACACAATTAAAAGCTCACCAGGCAAATCAACGACTAGAGCAACCTTCTTCCACGCATCGGCCGTCTTTAATTGATCCCTATACGCGAACAGTGTCAAATCGTAGAGGACCGGGTGTTCTGCTACGGCATCAATCAACATTTCCAGCGCCATCTCAGAACTAATGTTTGGTAGGAATCAAAATTACGCGGGTTGTTCTCTGGGACCGACCTGACCGAGGGACGACAGCAGAACGAGACATCCCCATTGGTTATCGCATTGGCTTTTCCTCCTAATCCACCTATTCCACCTGCCTCTGCCTTTTCCACTTTTCCCTCCTTCTCCGCCTGGCTCCCAATAGAAAGTGAATGACTTCCGGGATCATTTTCCTCTTTATGCGCCTTTGGTCTGAACGCACAGTAAAGTTATAGCAGCCTATAGGAGAAACACATAACATTTGGAGTAACTCAGAAGCCAAAAGTCAAAAACACTGTATGGCAATCCTTCACAGAGGACTCCAGCAACCTTATCTACGCCATCCAGTGCGGCACCTGCAAAAAAACATACATAGGGGAAACGGATAACACTCTAAGATGCAGGATGTACCAACATAACCACCACATAAAGAAACAAAACAAGTCGACGGTACTCTATGATCATTTTAGGATTCACGACCCACAAAAATACACATACATGGGCCTGGAGAACAACGGTGCCTGGTCCAGACCTGAAAGACAAACACAAGAAAGAAAATGGATCCACAAGCTAAAAACGGTGGACCATCAGGATTAAATTTTAATTCTAAGGTTTTAAGGCATAGGAAAAAAAACCTCTCTCCCCCCCCACGCCCTAACCTCTGCCCTCCTTTTCTTTCACTTTTATGATGTTTTATTAATTTTATTATTTTCCTTTTTATCAACATTTTAATAGGGGTTTAAATTTTAAATAACAGGCAGATTAACAAATGCAACGTAACAATGAACCTGTGCCAGTGCAGATACCTCCAGTACCTGGGATGTATCACTTTTAGTCCCTCCCTAACCCCAATCCCCTCTCGGATTTTAGAGTCATTTCTGCTTTTAAAAGGAATAAAAATGTAAAAGATTTGTTGGTTCATGCCTCCACACCATCTAGTACACCACAAGATAGAAACAGACACTTCAGGGTGATTACATTTGCCTCCAATAAATACACATCATTGGAAGTCCCGGTTTGGCAAAGGGTCCAGCTGGACTCCAAGAATGCGGTTTATTTGAATGTAAAATGTAGAAAATTGTATGTCGGACAAACACAAAATAAATTATTGTACCGACAGCAACAACATCAATAAATCGACCAAAGTGTCTGTATATGATTACTTTCGGACACCCTGGGGCACATAATTTGATGATCGAGCCCAGAGAGTGCAGGCCGAGAGGTTCTGGATTAAAACCAGGCGTCCCTACTGGCCTCAATGAAGTCCTCTGAAGTGTGGGACTGCAGACGCTGAGACATGAACTTGCAGATGGTCAAAATAAACGAGCCCAGTCTACCAACAATGGTATTCTGGCTGGATTTTTCTTTGCTTTAACCCCTGGCTATGGGCCGTAAATACTCACCATCTTACGCTGATATTTATTTAGCCAACTGGGAGCAAACAGCCTTTCTCAACATTACAAAAAAACCCACTTCTGTATCTCCGTTACCTCGACGACATCTTTGGTCTCTGGGACTAATCTGAAACTGAATTCCTTACATTTCTCCATACCCTCAACACTCACCCCAAAACTAAAACTTAAAAACATAATTTACAACTACATACAATGGAGTTTCTGGACCGACGGGTCTCCAGCTACAACTTCAGCGACCCCAGTAAGACACTGACCGCCACACACTCCTGAACAAGTCCAGTTTTCACCCCAAACACACGTACAGGGGTCTGATCGAGTCCCAGCTGATCTGCTTCCACAGAATCTGCACCTTCCCGGAGCATGTGGAGGAGTCCACCCTCACTCTTTTTAGTGCGCTGAGATTTATGGGCTTTTCGAAGCGCTTCCTTAGGGGCATTAAAGCGGAGGTCGGTGGCACCTTCACACAAAATTATGAGAACATCGCAGCGCAATCGTCTGGGCCGTTCGTGGCAGGTCTTGACACCAAAAACAAAAGATGCAGTATATGCTGTCAGACGTAAGGCCTGCCACATCTTACATGTCGGGGAAACGGGTAACGAACTGAACCTACTTATAAAAACAACATATATACAAAATGAACAAGTGTTTTATATGCACACGTGACCGGTGTGCTTCTGCGTTGTGTTGGTCTGGATGATGCTGTGACACCGGGACCTCTTTGGAGATGATCTCCGTTTATTCTGACAGAATGAGTAACAAGCAGAACCTCCGTGTAAATCGTACTGTCCACTCCAGCTCCTCTCCCACAGGACAATTGTACGAAAGGGCTACGCGGTAAAACTATCGACCCGACCAGCTTAAATGAAAAATATTAAAAACGTCTCCACTTTTTAAACCTGTGTTCTTGCTAATCTTCAATGCCGTTTGTGGTGTCTCCTTCACAGGTTTGTATCCTTCTGTTTTATCGATTTTAAATGTCTGCTTTGTCGATTCCAACATACACCTTGGTTTCATTAATCTTATATTACTATATATTAATTTTAAAAATTTGAATTAAATTTTGTTTTTTTACTAATCTGATGTGTGTTTTTTACTCTCTTATACCAAGTTTGATTTTATTTTTTTTACATCTACATACACTGAACAAAAATATAAACGCACCACTTTTGTTTTTGCTCCCATTTTTCATGAGCTGAACTCAAAGATCTAAAACTTTTTCCATACACACGAAACATCGTTCACAAATCTGTCCAAATCTGTTAGTGAGCCGAGATAATCCATCCCACCGAACAGGTGTTGCATATCAAGATGCTGATTAGACAGCATGAATATTGCACAGGTGTGCCTTAGGCTGCCCACAATAAAATGCCACTCTGAAATGTGCAGTTTTGCTTTATTGTGGGGGTCAGAAAACCAGTCAGTATCTGGTGTGACCACCATTTGCCTCACATCTCCTTGGCATAGAGTTGATCAGGTTGTTGATTGTGGCCTGTGGGATGTTGGTCCACTCCTCTTCAATGGCTGTGCGAAGTTGCTGGATATTGGCAGGAACTGGAACACGCCGCCATATACGTATCCAGAGCATATCGAGACGCTGATTACACAGCATGAATGTTGCACAGGTGTGCCTTAGGCTGGCCGCAATAAAAGGCCACTCTAAAATGTTCAGTTTTATCACACAGCACAATGCCACAAATTTTGAACACATACTTCCTACAGCAATGAACCTGGTTTATATAATTGAATGTGGGATCTGTGGCAAACTATATATCGGGCAAACAGGGAGCATGCTCCTGAAGCAGCACCTGTATCACATCGACTGGAAAGATAGGGTGACAGAAATATATATACCCATTTAAGCACACACGGGTCAAATTTGACCATAGCAGGCTTAGAAACAACGTGGGTTGATCGGAGAACCAGAGACTGGCAGCAGAAAGATGCTGGACCAACAGGCTGAAAACCCTGTTACCTCAGGGCCTAAATGAAGACTGTCATGCCCAAAAGCTTTCATTTTACGGATAATTCGTTGTTTTGTCGTTAGCGAAAAACAATATTGACACGTTGAAAAAGGAGCCTCATATAAGAAACAATACGACAATCAAAAGCCGGAAAAGTTGTTGCCGGAAGCCAGTATGCTACCGGTGACACAGACACAGCATGAAGACCGAGAGGAGACACCTAAAGACATGGCTGGGTATGAAGCATACGATTTAATGGGCGAGGTGTTTGAGTTCGACCTTTTCGAGCCCGAGCTTGCGGACGAAGAGATCCAAGAGCTTGACGAAAGGGCGAGGAGAGAGAGAGAGAGGAGCCGGCGGCGGATCGATACTTTTTGACTGGCATGACGTCCGCGTGCCAGACATACAGCAGCTAACGTGAGTAAATCAAAAACCTGCTATTTAGTAAACTCTGCGCACACAAACAATGTTCTCAATGGTGTGTAGAGACCCTGGTGATGCTAAGAGCAAAGTTTCATGTTGTGTCGAGCCTTCTTAGTGTTTTAAAAAAATAGCGATTTTTGATGCTAGCTAAGTGCCCCTTGCACTCCCATTCAAAAATAGCTTGCCCGAAAATGAAGCTATGGTAAATCTTGTGCGTCTTTCGTCGTAATTATGCTTTTACATGAAGGTTTGACTCATACACATTCACAAATAAAGCCTAGGTTGCTTTTTGGCGAGAGTTGCACTTTAAGTTTTTGAAGGCACACGAACCTGGTAGCACTTTCCCCTTACATAAGTGTGTTTTCATTCTATTCTCTTTGTGGTTTTTATTATGAACTTGCACGTTTATTTACACATTTTACTTTTATGACCACATATTTATTATCTACTTTCTTGAATTTTAACCAGCCCTAACCTTGGGACGCAGGTGCCGACCCCAGAGGGATAACCACAAAATCGCAATAGCGATAGATTGGAAAGGGGAGAAAAACAATGACACCGTATAGAGCCACTACAGGCTTGCTTAATGAAGTTAAGCACTGAAATGGTTAACTAAACCACCGCTGCCAGGAGACCCAGAAAACACAAAACGATAGGCAAAGGCTGCACGGGAGACCTTTGATAACCCAAAAGGCTGGAGTCACAACAAACTCTCCACTGCCCCAATTTATACACTGGGAAACAGGCGATTGGCATCAGATACACACAAAGTTCTGAGTTGGTGTTTATAGATACACGGACAACTTGAGAAGCCACAGGGAGAACCTCTTACTACCTCTGAAGGTGAGATAATGAGTCAGCAAAGAGCACTGGAGACTCCCCACGCCTGGGCTTAATCAAAGGCAATCAGTGCCACCACACCTGATTGCAGTGAGTTGATTCTCTCGCCACGCTCACAGAGCCGAAAGATCGAGCGCCCTCACACATCGCTGCAGTGAAATGTAACCGAATGTGTACCTGTGACAGAGTAAGGTATCAGGAAGAAGATGCAAAGACAATGATGAGCCAACATCTGTGAAAATGAGAAAAAAAAAAAATGTTTTTCAATTATTTTCAATATTTTTTTAGTTTAGTTTTTATAAGTTCCATTTTTTTTTCTCCTGAAATTTCTTTTTGACAATCAGGTTTTTACACATTCACTGAAGATACAACACTGTTTACTGCCGTCTATAATAAATATCTTTTGTAAGACGATTATCTGTTTGTTTTTTTTAAGTCTCACCGTTTCTCTTTTTCACCACATAAAACAGCAGAATAATTGCTTTCACGCTAAATTCGCGGTTCATTGATGTGTTGACTTATCATCAGAATGCACAAAGCAGGCAGCTCCTTATCTGCAGACCTGAAACAGGACCTCATACCTTCATTCCTTCTGCTTGCTCACCAAGATGCTCTGATTGTTCCTCCTGAGACCGTAGCCGGTATATTTAGATCAGAGCAAAGAGCAATGTTCAGAAGAAAATGCAGCACAGTGCAAATTTGCGCCATGCTGTTTCCTTTCTCGCTGTGAGGTTAATCATGAAGCCAACGCTGTTAACGTGGAAAGAGAATATGTGCAACGTGACAATAATTGCAGAGTCTCTGTTAAATATTGCAGATTGTGAAACCAGCCAACATGCAACGAGAACACTGTGGTTTTTGTTCTCTCTGTAAAACAAACACACAGGGAGTACATACACAAAGACTGTCACCTGGTTGCCTTGAGAGTAATACCCCCGAGTAGTAAACACATGAAGGGATGTATGGAGATCACAGATCCAGACACCACGTATCTTAACACAATTTAAAGCAAACCCACACAACCAAAAGCGAACCCATGAGAGTGGCTGTAAAAGCTGGGATAGTGCCTGCCCTTTGGTTGCCAGACAAGCCCCATAAACATTCATTTGAATCCCAGCGAACCATAAATGCCCTCTTGTGCACTCACGATAGGGCCGCACATTGTGATCAGTGGGTGACCCACGCTGGGTGGGGAGGGCCGACGCGCTGTGCAGAGAGTGAACCCGAGCCTCCTTCGAGGGGCCTGTTTCTCATTCTCCAAACGGGGCTGTTGCGAAAGCAGAGGGAGAAGAAGCACGTTGGGGATGGAACTAGGTTGAGGAGGCATGTAGTTCACCAGTGCTGGGAGAGGAGGGCTAAAATGGCTGGAAATCTCATGGGGCAGGTTCAGAGCAAGGTTAGCCAAATACTGAATAAATCAAAGCGAGCTTGGGAAAACCTTTTTCCCCGCTGAAGGCGCTCAGCTCCAGGATGACTGACCGGGCGCAGGTGGAAGAAGCAGAGGACTTAACGTTTGATCACATGGGGAGAAATCGGAGAGTGTGGCTGTCTCGGCTGTGACCACATTCCCAGGTGTCTCCGCTGGATATTTCACTTTCATTTTGGATTGTAAAACCTTAACATTTCCTCTCTCTTTCTGTGTGTTTGATTTGAAAACTGACAGTGCAACAAATTGAATCATCACCACCATTGTTTTTAGGCGTGTTTTATCTTCAATGTTCACTCGTCTTCATGACCTCTTACTGCACCTTTTGTTATTGAACACCCCTGCAGTTCCTTCTTCTCTACTTTGAAAGAGAGCAAGGAGCCTGAGCGTACTTTTCCTATATGCTGTCCAGGCATTTGTAATCCCAACACAGGGGCTCGGAAAGTCAGCCTCCAATGATCCATTAAATATATTATAGGCGCCTGGATCTGGAGTCCATTTGGCTTGTTGTGCAGTGATGCCGAACGCATGTAAAAACCCCGGCGAGTGCAGGATTCTGTCGTTATTCACATCACATACGCTTACAGATCCTGTGACTCCCAGTTTCCTGGCAGATGGTTCGCCGTGACTTTGAAGGCTAATGTGGCTCCGCTGCGTATGATGAATGTGTTTCCGAAAAACACTTCATATCCCGTTTCACTTCACATTCTGTTTGTCGCCCACTGTCCTTTAAACAACGGCATTATTTCCGTAAACGTTTTCGGAGCCGTGGATTCATAACGCAGAAGATCCAAATAAATTTGCTCTTGTTTTGCACTAACACACTCCTGGCTACGCGAGCGGAGGAGTATTACCTGTAATAAACCCCATAAGTCTGTGTACTTCGCGGACCGGCAAGACACAACGCCCGAAGCAAATAGCTGAATGAGCCTGAAGCCGGGGGCGACGAGAAGGTAGCGGAGTGGAGTTCACACGAGGTGTTATTTGTTACAGCGCCTTATCCGCTTTCTTTGGACAACGCCGTTAGCCCACTCGCCAGTTTGTTGCCGGGTTCATCCATCACAGGGTAGGTAGTATGATAAAAAGGCTCAGGCCTAACCCACAGCAAGGGGCCAGCCGTGACGCCTCAGTTGACCTGTCAGACTGTAAGAATGATTATACACTGTGGTGTTAAAGGTCAAAGAGAGCAGCAAGCTCAGAGGGTGTCAGTCCTCAAAAACACACACACACACACACACACACACCACATACAGAGGAGATAAATGGAGGGAATTAGCCGCAATCCATTAATGAATGAGTAAACTGTCAACGCATTAGACTCAGAGGGACAAAATATTTCAACCTTTTGTCATGTAGTTATGGGCCGAGAATAGAAGCAAATTACTTTAATGGTGCCATGAAATATTCAACCGCTCCACCGAAAGAATGCCTCCTTTACAGGTAGACGCCTCATACATATGCAGTAAGCAGATGGGGGCCTTAGTTCTACAACACAAGGTCAAACAGTTGGTAGTTGGGGCATTACTCTCCATATATTCTATTCATCACCGGCTGCCAGCCGTATCTACACGGTACTTCCTCCACAGCGAGCGAGCAGGAGAAGCGCAGAATATCTATATGGTGATCTCTGCGGGGAGAAAAGGTTTCGGAGCCACACAGGAAAACTCTGTCTCCGCTATCACGCCCGCTGTTCATTAAGGCTTGTTTCTGTTCTGGGACACCGTATCACGCCAACAGATATGATTAGGAGCAGCGCTAGATCAGAGCGAGGAGGTGTGAGGAACCACTGGAGAAGTGGTAATGTGTTTAAAGTCCCCCGCAGGTCAGAGATGTGTTCTCCTCTCTGTTCCAACGGTTCAGCGTTCGAGCTGGATGATGTAGGTGCAGAGTTCGACACTGGAAGGCTGCTCAAATATTCATTGGTAAAAGAGTAAAATGTCTCTGCGCTCATTGAAAAATCTGATTTTCAGAGGCAGGCCCACGAGCCAGACTCCTGACATCACAAATGGCGTGGAAGAGACTAAATAGCCGTGACTCTCTCTTTGGATCAAAAGTTTGTCAAACTGTCCAAACTGTCCGAAGTGCTTATAAATTATAAACCACGATTCTGTTGCTACACTTCATGTTTCCTACCAAAGCTGTTTTAGTTTTTAGAGTTCTGTTTAGCTGCAAGAGAAAGAAAGGTAGTGAAACAAAAATGGCTGCCATATAGTTCCTGTATTGGGCAAACGGAGCCAGACAAACTACCATCACACAGGAAACAGTCTATCCTGTTCACTGACCATATTCACACGGAGGCCTTTGTCCTCCGCCATCACTCTCAGGGAAGGGACGCTCAAATGTTGTACCGCTGTGCAAGTCATATAAACGTACGCAATCGGACAAATTGTTATCATTTGACTATTCTCTGGTTGATTTGCGACTGTGAAGACAACGTATGGTTTGATACGGAGGAACAGCGACTATTGGCATCCGTTGGACAACAGCCAACATTAGCATTCGACCAAATTCTAGCTAATGATACGATACTGTTTTGATATGACACAATGAGGAAAGGTATAACATTTTTGAAATACTGGCACACATCTTGGAGGCATTTGTCTAAAGCCGGAAGTGAAACACAGGAAGTCATGAAACGGTAACGTTGGCTAGGAAGTGGCAGAACGCTAACATCAGCTAACAAGTTATCAAATATTTAGTTTTAAGTTGAATTATAGCCCCTCCACATTTTCATCATCTTTTCAGCTGATGATGAATTGGCAAGCTGTAAAGTAACAATTTGTCAGATTACCCTCATTTATAAAACGTGCAACCTGGAACACAGTAGCATAACATTATCCATGCATTCAAGCTTCCCACCCTGAGGAAAACTGTCGCCTTGTGACAGGGTCTATTGTCTGTTTCTCTTCTATGTTTTCAATGACATATTTTAGTGTACTGTTGTACTGACTTCTCTTAGTACAATATTGTTTGGCACCAGCTGCCTTACTGGTGTCCATTTCAAACCTGACACCGAGCGAAAACCAAACACAGACAAACTTGCAGTACGTCACCCATCACCCATTTATCGGCCCGGTTGGAACACAGTGCAAACTGGTTGTTGTAGGTTTTCTTCCTCTTGAGCAAATGGGAAGACAACCATCCTTCTTCTCTGTTTTTTCTTGCCATCCAGCTGCAATATTTCCGTCTTTCCAGCAGTGAAATGCAGTTCTTCACAAAACTTGGGGATTTACATTTTTTTTTTCCATATTCATATATGATCAATTTTTTATGAGGTAGAAGGAAAAGGTGCCATTTTAAGGAATTTAATGTGGTGATTTCTTTCTGTCTGACACACATTGGAGAACTCGTAAGTCCACCTTAATACATGCGCAGAGGGGGATCGTTAAATAAAACATGTAAAATGTTCTACTTTTAGCATTGCAGCACGCGATTTTAGAATGAAAAGAGCCACACATACAAAGTGTGCGAGTCTACCACCGATTTCGAAAGGAGAAAAGTCACAGTTCGGATCTTTCTGAACTCCCATATGACATAAAAACAAAAACAAAAAGAATCCCTCCGGGTCATTCACCTACATTGTGAAGCCAAGAGAGATCTGTTTCACATGTGGTTTCCAGTGTTCTGCTTTTGAGCACTGACAGTTAACAGGGAGAAAGTGGGAGGTAAGCGCTGAGGGACAAACAAAGCAAAGTAAAGCCTGCTTTTCACTGCGAGCAGAAGGCAAACACTCAAAGGGGAAGGGTGTGGGAGGGTGAAACACAGTTCACATTGCGCGGATGGGCTCAGGATATTTATAAAGCCCACAAGGCATCACGTCAGGAGATCTCTGCTGAAAAATGTTGTTCCCAGATGGACCGCCTCAGCCAGATTTATTTATTGCGGAGCGGCTTCCTCATAGATTACGCAACGGTGTCGCAGCACGAGCGAACTCTGTGGCTCTGCGTCCGTCGCCAGCAGCCTGCCTTGCTCAAGGTGAATCAGATGCGGGTCAGATGGAGGTCAGCGTCCTCCCCGCGCCCTCATCTGAAACGCGCTACATATCAAAAAAGGTTATTCGACTTGCTCGAGATGCCTTTGCTCTCATCATTACAAAAGACTCGAGACGCGCAGCTCGTACACTCATCGCACTGATAAGACTGACAGCAACAAAAATAGATGAAATACCATGCATATTTTCTCGGCTTATGTAAAATAGCTGACAGTTTAGACGCTCTTTGACTTTCTCTTGGCACAGAAGTTCTCGATCCATCGCAGGGTTATATTACACAAAACAAGGCCTCCCATGCGAAGCCCACAGCCTTGCATGCTGCGTCACGTGACCAGAGTTGGCGGCCTCTGTGAACTACACCTGAACTTAGCTAAATGGAAACAGACCAAACACATAGTTTGCGTCAGGATGAAAGCATCCCTCTGGAGAGCTGTTACCGAGGGTTTTGAGGAGAGGATGTGGGTTATCAAGCGGCGCAGGAGAGCTGAAAAGCTCTTTTTTTCTAAACGATCGAGTCAGCATGGGGCTTAGTTACATGTCTGAGCAAAGAAATCACGGCGAAAAAAAACCCCGTCACGTCTCAGGAGTACAATTCTCCCCTCATTCTTAGCTTTGTTAAAAACGTACACGCACCTTCGCCAGAGGTCTCAGACATACGGGACTCTCATTAGACTGTTTTTGGAGACGATTTCCATGCGCGCGGCTTTTCTATCTGCGTCTCAGGATGACATCAATCAGAGGAAAGGGAAGGCGTCTGTGAGAGACTGAGGTGTGATCGCATCGCTGTGTGAATTCTCTGGCTGTTTTTTTTTTTTTTTCCTCTTAAAAAAAAAAACAAAACAGCAGAGCTGAAATGTATTTGAACACTCTGAGATCTTTAACATCCGCACAGAGTTCAGGTAAAAAAAAAAAAAAAGAGAGCACAGAGGGTGTGGGAGGCAAAAACACAGCAGCCGCCCTCCTACGCGTGACACCCCACTGAACCTACAGATGGGCGCGAGTGTTTATAGAGCACTTGTATGTTGTCCACGTGCTCCGAAAAAACCAGGGAGGCATGAGCGATGGAGATGGAGATGGCGGATGGGGATGCAGAGGGAGAGGAATAGCCGGTTTGTGTTTGTACCCTTCACACAGAAGCCACGAAGAGTAATTGCCTGCTCAACACCTCGGAGGTGAAAGGTTTGGCCGGGAATACGGGGGTGGTGGTCGCACAGCCTGCTGTAATTAGCCTGCAAGAGGACAAATGAGTCTCCCCACCAGATCGCTGAGAGCACGTCAGCTTCGGACCGTCGGCGACCTTTTACAAGATAATATCGCGGCCTCTTGGAGATCCTGATTACACGATAGGCTGCTCTCGAAAACGAGGACGGAAACTATTTGTTTCTGGTGCACGGAGCGCAGAAGAAGTTCACTAACTAACACGGACAAGCAGCTTCTTTCGGGCAATCACCGAGTGGCAGAGCAGTTTAAATGGGTTTAATGCTTTCTTAACTCCTTCCATAAAGTGTAACTAATCTAGATGGGGGCATCTGGGGGTAATTTGGTTGAAAGAAAGGATTTATACATAGAGTAATGTGCAACACAGCTGCGCTCATGAGACATGACTGGGTTTGGTATGTTGTAAAGCATTTCATCAGAACGAAAACTACACAGCAACCTGTTTTCAATTGTCACAAAGCCCTGAATAAAAGAGCTGCAATTTTTGCGCAATTTCTCAATTAGACGGCTCTACAGCACGGCTGCAGCGAGCGTCTCCTGTTTGATCAGACCGGGTTTCATATGACACAGTGATCAGAACAACCCCCCCTTCTCCTGCCACCGCTCTGCTGCCGGGCTTGGATGAGCCAGACTGGACTGAGATTGAACTGAGCCGAGGAATTCCAACATCTGGCTTGTATCTACAGCTTACGGTCATTTGGATGCAGTTGATGGTTTCCAGTAGATCCACAAAGACTGAATTGTTCTGGGTTTTGGGCCTTGTCTGCCTTGGACTCGGAGGGCGTGGTGCTCTGGCGCCTGACTGCCACAGCTGGGCCTGTCTGTCAAATCCTCATGTGACACACAAGACTGAGTTATCCCCAGCGTGAGAATTGGGAGAGAGGGATTTGGGGTGGTCACCACATGACCGGAGGGGCTTCGTGGGAAACGTGAGAACGCGCTGTACGTCGGGCCTGCACCGCCACATTCGTTATGTGAAAGAAAGAAACGAGGCTCCGACGGGAAATTCCACTTTTCACAGCTTTTTCCTACACTCGCCGAGACACATGAAATCATTATGCAGAACTCTTTCAGGGACCAAGAGATGACAAACACTTGCCTCAGTCAGCTAAAACCACACTCCGCTGCCTCTCCTCCCCCACCAAGGTCCCACACTACACTGCAAGTTTGACAATTGGGTTCAACACCAGGTCAAGCTCTGGGTTTGACAATGGGCCAACCAGTCTTCAATGGGAGTAAAGCAGACAGCTTTCCCACAAAGAGCTCAGTCACACAGAGGGGATTCTGGCTTAGTGGCCTCTCCTATTTAAACCACACTGACTGGAATTAAAGAAAGAATCTTTCTCACTGCGTTACAACCTTACTGGTGCCGTCGCTGGTGTTGTTGCCGGCCATGGACACTATCAGTTACCGTCTCACCGGTTCACTGAGTCTGTTTGAACCGTGCGGCGAGCCTCGTCGCTTTTCCTTTCTCTGCGTGTTTGTTTTGCATGCGTCTCCTGTAGACAAACTTTTTCCTGCACCGATATGAAAACCCGCACGCCGCCACTCACGCAGAGGCAAGCGCGCGAGCCTCTCGCTGTTCGCTCGCCGCTCGCGAACTCCCACTTGGCCCCGGCCCGGGAGAGACTGATTATATTTTAAACATCCCGTACGTTTCGCAAGTGCATCTGTGTTTGTTTGTTTGTTTGTTGCTCGTGATCTCGTCTTTCTGCGTTGCGCGTGTAACGATACGCGCGGGTTTCGCTGTGTTGCTGTGTATATGCCGGTGTA
>OMLP01020190.1:36838-49561 GCA_900302685.1 Spondyliosoma cantharus
AAAAAAAAAAAAAAAACACGCCACTTCTCTTCAAACCTTTGTTAGAATTTCAGCTGCAGTTTGTTTCTTCTCCGCGTGTCAGTGACGAGATGTTTTGCTATTTTTGTCGGCCCCCCCTCTCCCCTGTGGTCCTCGTGGCTTCCTCCTTGCTTGGATAATCTAAACAGATGTGGACTTCCCTCAATGACCCCCCTCCCTCCGTTAGTCCTGTGCCCCCACTCACCATCAACTAATCTCAACCATGCCTGTGATAGCAGAGAGTACCATCTGCTCCGCTCCAGCCCTCTTTGAGATGGGCAGACCTCCACATCTGGACCCCAGGCCGCCCCTCCTCCTAGCCCTCCTTTTTATCCCCTCTGTATATGGTCTCTATCACTGACACGACATCGAGAGCAGCGAGGATTTAACAGCCCATCCAGCTTTATAGTCTTAATATATCAGTGCCGCAATCAGGGACGTGCTGGAGGTTAAACTAATCTAAAATCAAGTGTTTTGGCACTTTTTTATAAGTGAAGCACTTCAGTAAATCCTAATGAGCTTAGGTCTTAAAATTAATGTTCAGACTGATGAAAGTTACATCATGATGTAAAAAAAAAAAAAAAAGTGCAGCGACTTATTTTTAGAAATCGTTTATTTTCATGGAGTCTGTCAGTGTGTCAGCAGATCTCTTTTTTCCCCAGGGAGTAATTATAATTAACTATATTCTGTACAGTATGACAGTTAAATGATGCATATGAAAACAATTCATTACTGCGACTTTTTAAAGAGTTTTAATCAAACTTTGACTGTTTTGTCATCATTCAATGTCTGTGTTTCTATTTTTATTGTTATTTCTCTGTCAAAATCCTGATCAGTGTAGCCTTCATCACATTTGTCTATTGTATGTATCTGTAATTGTCATCAAACTGATGTTGAAACTTCCGTGAGGCCCTTTGATGACCCTCGTGCAAAAATCAAAGTTTGGCAACATTTGAATCGGCGTCTGATGATAATGGTGAAGTTGTTTGCTTAAGTGATTATCAATCGAATCTGATCAAATCACACATGATTAACTTTGTGTTTAACTCTTCACAAATAATGTTTGATGTTTAAGAATGCCTTATTCAAAGTTTTTGATGTCTGAATTGGTGACATCAAGTGGTCAAGTTGCAGATTGCAACCAACTGAATACCCCTCGCCTAATGCTCCCTACAAGTTGCCAGGAAAATGTCAAAAAGCTCGATCTAGATCCAGTGATGCTTAATAAATATTGCAGTGCAACATGGTGGACGACCTGCTGCCTCTGTGCAGTGGAATTAAAAAGCTCATTCTGACAAAATCAAAGCGATCTTAGTTTCAGGTGATTCTAAACTAATGCAAACGTAATTATTATTATCATAAACCTGGCCCCAAGCAGGAAATATCAGGAAATGAAGTTCGGAGAGGGAGGAGAATATTTTGAGCAGCCCTGTTGAAACTGAGGTTTGACGACAGCTGGCGGCACCGCAGAAGCGTCCGCCTGCTAACAATACCAGCAAATAACGCAAGACGGTAATCTTGAATAGACTAGATATCCGCAACTGTATTGTAATGTTAGTCATAATGGTACTATCTGAGGCGCAACATGGTTTAAAATGTTTGAGAAACACTGTTATATTCCATTTCCGCCTCTAGATATCCATAAATCCTACAAACCCTCCATTTCATATATGCAACCAACCCTCGCTAGAGACACTAGACCCTCCGAGCAGAGACAGGAGCTCTGATTGGCCAGCCATTATTTCTGTGCTTGTGAGGATTGACCAAAGAGAGCGTTTAAGCGATAATTAACTATTGAAAGGTAAGTGTATAATCATCCATACATCTCAGCTCAACAGCCTTTTTAATTTACCCCTCTGGATGGATATACAGCCGGTCAGACCAGCTGAGACATCGACTGCTGCGCTCGAGTGATTTATGGGTTTGATGTATAAACTGCCAATTGATTGCAGACTTGTTTTGACACTGTCAGGAATATATAGCCGGGTGCCGTTGAGACAGCTATTGATCAAGGCATTCATCGGCATCATCACGTCCTTTTCATCACCATCACCATCACCTCACACACGCTACAGTAACATTTGGACATCCTAAAGGAAGACCTTGAGTTTATCGCCTCGTCCATCCGCCACCCACACGTCCCCTCTCACCGAGCCCGTATTAATTGTTCTGGACACGAGGGCGTAGAGAAGGAGAACAAACAAGGTTGACCTTTTCCAGGTGGGTACATCCGACAGTTTTTTTTTCATTTATTTCCGTCCTTTTAGCTGCATTTCATACGAGCTCTCCGGCCCCTAGGAAACTTTGAAGGATGAGGGGCGGGGGGTGTTATCTTTTTATCCATCAGCGGCGATTCATCCCTCTGTAAAGTGATTTATCGCGGCGGACGGGCCTGTCATCAAAGTATGGAAAATGCTATAGACTGTGTGTTTGAACACTGCTAGAGCTCAGGCTTTACCTTGACATTTACGGTGTCGTGAAGGGGAAGTAAACAATGAGGATGTTCCACCGAGTTGAAGCGCCGAGTAGAACAAATGTGGCCTGTCTCCAGTCTGCTTTTGTTCCATTTACTTTTCCAGCACTTTGTTACTGCCCAAACCCCGATCTGTCTTCAAACTCTAAGTAGGCCATATGGAAGCCTATATTTATTCATAGAATATATCTAAATTAAGGTGTTCTCTCTTTGATTTATATATAGTTCCTTAGTATTTATTTTCTCTCTCCAGCTGTCCTAGTCATCACACTTTGACGGCAGGAATGGAAAGGGCAGAGGAGACGTCTGAATTTGTCTTATTTGTGAACTAAGCCAAGTTAAATATTACTACTTAGCAGAGCTGTGACGCGATTAAAAAAAATGTAATCATGTCGTGCTTTTTGATAAACTCATCTCGTGGATCATTTCCCACAGGTAAACTTACTCTGAATGCATGTTGACTGCTCGCGGCTGCGTTCAGGGTTTATGCAGGGCCCGACCTCACGAGTTCACTGCTAAGTGCTTAGCGTCGAGGTGATATTTCAGGCTTGAAGCACGGTGCGCCTGTGAACAGTTCCGTCTAAGTGTTTTCCATTCACCCGGCCAATGTTTTGTCATCTGCTTCCATCGTGTTCACGAAGCCACCGCGGACATTTATGTGTTCAGTGACGAACGGCCAAAATCAACTTATGTCCACTCAGTTGCCAGATTAAATGTTGTCAATGTACATTTCGTTGGGTTAAATTTTCTATTTTATGCCGTGACAACACTTTGCTTATGCTCTGGTTAGGTTGACGCACTGAAAAACACTAAGTTAGCTTTAGGAAAAGATCATGTTTCAGCTTAAAACGCTTGTTTCGGTCGCTAAAAACACAGCTGGAGATCTTCGGACGTCTAATCAAAAATGCCCTGTTCTGTCGCCAGTATATAATGTTAGCAGTTACGGCCAAGGTTCACAAGTTCAGCAAACGAGTCATACCACATTCACATTAAATTTGTTATTAGAGCTGACAAACAGCCGACAGCAGTTTGAGTCACAAGAGTAGATATTTTTTAAGGGACTCCTCATATTTCCCCACGTTTACGTTGTCAAAAGTGGATGTTTTTCAAAGAGATTTCCAGCCATCTTTGTGGCAAATAAAATCAGTTGTTTTTCTAAGTCGGAACACCTCCACCCATGATTATGGCGAGCAAACAGGTATTTTAAGCCAAACCATGTTGTTTTTCTCACCCTAACCAAGTGGTATTTGCGACTAAACCTAAGCAGAGCAACTACACGGTTGTGTCGAGCTGTGACGAGGCAAAAATAGAAAATTGAACTCAAACAAACGGAAAAATTTGCAGCATAAAGAACGTTCAGTTTCAACTTATCAGTGGTTTTGCAGAAATGCATTTAACTAGAATTTATTCCAGTGATTTGGTTGCTCCACAAACATAATGTGACCTCCCGACTTCTCGTCAAAAGTACCTTTTTTTTGTCACCACAAACACGTCTGGAAACTGTCCCACAGTCTCCTCAAAGGTATCCAGTGGTTTCACACTTGCGAATGTTGAAACACGATGTTGAACTGTGGTCGATGGCTCGGCCGCTTGCTCACCTGTGACTCCACACCACCACGTCTTCCGGCTCTGGAGATCGAATTCAGGTCATGAACGTGTGACGTGAACGTGATATGACACGGTTTGTAAAATGGTGCTTAGGCCTCTGACGCGTAAGGAATTTCAGTATCCGGAACGTGTGTGGTGAGACGCTGCAGCACGGAGGATAAATGTGACTCTAATTTCAAGCTTGTGTTAAATAAAGCATCTTACATCGATATCCTGATTTTCCATACAGGGTAATTATTGTTTAAAGACCATGAATATAGTCGCAGATGCATCCAGATGTTCCTGAACGTTTATTAAAAACGTCACTGCTTCCTGCACATTTAACCGTGTCTGTATCACTATCTTGGCAGAGGCGCTTCATCCAAATGTAGTATTTCACTCAGAATTGGATGAATGCGCTATATATTGACCTCATTAGACCTCGAGTGAGTCAGTGTGTGCGATGCTCGGATCCATCTCCTCCTGCCACTTGGTGGTACCAGCTGGCTCTTCCCTCATTCATCTTTAATGCGTTCGCTGTGCCGGATTAATTTCTCCAGTTCAGCACACATCAATCACAGGCTGATCTGACTCCCCGCTGACTGATGACAGTAAACACTTCTTTTTTTTTTCCCCATTAAGGCACTTACTTACTGAGCTGTCAGAACACAACTTTTTTCGTTGGGCTTTAAATGTAGCCCATGGCTGTATAACCCTCTGTAGATTGACAGATATCAGTCACAGGATCACTCTAATAAATGCTTATATAAAATACTTGTTTCAGTCACAAGGGTAAAGAAACGAAGCATGAGCACTGGTAGTCGTATGCAATACTATTAAATGTGTACGCAAGGGGACGGGCTGCAATAAAATCTTCAGCATCTACCGGTAATTATATTTCACGCTGCTAAATTGACGTGAATAGATGGATTATGATGTCTGACATCTATCTTTGTCGACTGTGGGGACAGTAAGTAGATACAAATGCTTTTTACGCTGCAGCGGTACAACATAAATCTAATGTAAACGCAAACATGATGAGGATACAGATCCCGTGGACTTGTCTTCACTCAAGCGTGACCTGAACAACGGACTTTTGTGATTCATGTCGTAATAATGCTTATTTTACCCTCCATCTTCAGATATAAGGGGTTCTTTTTTGTAGTTGTTTCTTGTATATAATAATTACAATTTGAGGGTAACTGACTCCGCCAGCCTGCCAGCCTGTGTTTTGGTGCAGTCAGTGAGCAGTTTGCCAGAAGCATGCATTGATGCTCACGGCTGCCCACGGCTGCGGCGTCCCCGAGTCACCTCTCACCCTCTCTGCTTTGAACGATATTTCAGTGCTGCTGCCAAAAAATTGTGACCAGGCAGCAGCGGCAGATGCACATTTACATTCCTCTGTGGAGTATTCTGGCCTTATACGAGTCAGGGGGATATTTATTGATATTGTTCATTCAGGCTGGTGAGAATAATGAAACCATAGCTTAAATGCTAATTACAGTGGTAATGTGCAGCCACGCTGTGTGTCTCTTTCATACTACTACTGGGGCACGGCAATGTCAGATCTTCAAATCCTACACATCCCCGTAGTGGCTTTAATGGAGCTGGATTTTAAAGAGGCACTCCACCGATTTTACACATGACGCTCAGATAACTCATCTTAGAGGACTCAGCCCTCGACCACAGTTGTGTAATGTCTTTTGTTGCTCTAGAGGGTGATTTGTAAACTTTGAAAAACTAACCCCGGTGACGTCATGAGGAGATTAAAGTGAGGATTTCTCAGCCTCCGCTGCTTCCATGTTGACCATTCCTTTTTGTTTTTAATCTTCCTCTTGTGCGTCCCCAAACCGCCTCCATACTAAATCTCTGGAGTGCTTCTTTAATATCGACCGACCAGCAGTTGTTAATGCTCTGAAAGCCAAGATTGAATCACAGTAGGTCAGTTTTTTTTTTTTTTACGTCAAAAAACACTCAAAGAAAAGAAGAAAGGGCTTAAAATCCAGAAAAAAATCATGTCAGACATGTAGGCCTAGTCCACACTAATATGGATATTTTGCAAAACAAACATTTTCCTGTAAGCTTTGGCTTCCTGTCCGCATGCAAATGGCATTTTAAGTCACTATAAAAGGGAATTTTTTTAATACTCAGGTTTTAGTGTATCTATCTTTAGCGCATATACAGTGTGACCTATCCGAACAAATGAAGCCCCTCATCTCACCTCGGGCAGTGCGCCACAAAGGTGTGAAATGAAAGGTAAGGAAATATGTGTCAACAAACTATAAATAAATAAACTACTACTCTAAGTTTTTAAGTCGAGACAGCCGAAGGGGAAACAGTTCACAGCGGATGCTCACAATGTTCTTCTCTGGTATTCGACTTTATCCCAACCTGGTCGCCTGGCATGATCGTTTCAGTCTTTGTATTCTTTTTTTTTTTGTACAGAGTGGAAAATCCACTTAGAAAAATGTTTGTTCTAGTGTAGACAACCCTAACCATCTCCATTTGTCAGTGTCACATCAACTAGTCTCCACGAAATTCTCTGAACTCAGCGCCCGCTCTGCTCGTCGGCTCCACAGACGGAGGGAAGCATCAGGTGCGGCTCCCTTTTTGAACTTTGCAACCCGACCCCTCCGCTGCGGCCCACTCCTCCCCAAAACCCTAATTCCACTGTAAACCAGCAGGCCATTACTCATTCAAAGCTTCCTCTCTGCGGGTTGGCTTACCTTCCTCTCTGTCCCGATCGCTTCCTGTGTTTGTAGGTCGGGAACGGACGGTAACAAGAGACAGTCTGTGAATAAATGAATAAAGGACGGCGGCTTTTCCATGTCACAATTCAGCCGTTAGTCATTAAATGATCTGTTAATTTATGACGATTGCTCAATATCTGACATATCGTAAGTAAACACTAGAATTGCTCATCGTGAGAGAGATCATTTTGTATGCTCAGGTACGCCGCCGTGAATGTTTCTGCAAAAACGCAGATACGTCAGAGTTTGTATGTTTTATATGGCATGTACCATATTGACATTTGTCGAAGTCGTGCCATGCAACGTCACTTTGCATGCTGGGGAGGGAGTGGGGACGGTGGTGGAGTTACAATGACTTCAATGCAGTTCAAGTCTGAGTTGCGGCATTTGTGACACCACTGGATATTTTTAAGTTGACCTGGAGACCTTTCCAGCTGTGCTTGTGGAGACCCAAAACCAGATGTTTTTGACAGGAAGGCGGGCCATCATCTCCAGCCGTGTTTGTAGTGACAAAACTACGTGTTTTTAAGGAGACCTGAGGACATCTCCAGCCATGTTTGTGGAGACAAAAAACATGTTTTTCACTGGAAGGCGGGCCATCTCCAGTCGTGCGTGTTGCAACAGGTCTACAGAAGGTGACCTCGGCACATTTCCAGCCGCGTTTGTCGCGTTCAATAGAGGTATTTGAAACCAGACCAGGTTTTTTCCTCAGGTGATTTTTGTGCCTAAACCTTAGTCCAGAACTGGAAAACCCAATCAAAGCTAACGTAAAGTTGCAACATAAAGACGCCTAAACTCATCTATTGGTCAAAATAGACACTGTTTCTCTTTCAAATTAGGTATTTTGCCAAAGACGCAGCGACAATGAACCAATTGTTCTTGTGATAAAACAGTCACACTGTTGAGTCTCAGAGGCTGAACAGCTGATAACCCTCCACTGTTTAGTGACATAACATAGACTACATACACTCCAGTGATGATGTGGATGTTATCATGGATATCCTAATCTGACCGATCACGGTCCCTTTTTTTTTTTTTTTACAGATGACTCAAAGGTGGGGGATAGATGTGTAAGTCACACATCAGTTCACAGGGAGCTCCAGTGCTGTGGTCCGTGTTTTTTTTCTTTCTTTTTATAAAATGCCAGGTCCAGTTAGCTGCTGCATGGAAAGAGAGGCGAGGTAGCCACACTGAGGGCCACGCTTCCCAGCATCCCTCCCTCTCCCTGTTCCCGCCTCGGCGTCCAAGAGCTCGGGCCTCCGGCTGTGTAGCCATGACAACCAAATGAGGTAAATGGTTGCGGGAGAATCCTCATCACGACCACCACCCTCTCAGGGCCTTTTTTTTCTTTTTCCAGTGGTGCATTAGCGTAGCATGTGCAAGTGCATGCTATTTCCCCATCCATCGGTCCTCGGTTTGGAATCATAAATATGTCCACTGACTCTCTGGCGTGTGCCATGAATCTGCTTTCCTTTCTAGCCGACACAGCACAACCCGAGGGCGAGGTCTGGTTTCTTTACATGAGGATTCTGCAGAAATGAATTCTATCATGAGAGGTCGCTTCACGACAGAAGAAAAATGTGGAGAAATTAATCGTTAGCGTAAGGGATGAGGAAAGAAACACGCACCTCCGTCAAGCAGCGATGCAACTCCTCTGTGCAGCGCCTCGTCTTGACACTGCAAAAAAAAAAAAAAAAAAAGACACTGGAGGCGGCCAGGAAAGAAGTATGCATGTGCTGGGATGGGAGTGCACGTCAATTCATTTTTGACAGATTTCTTGCAGATTGTCCAAAATACACACAGGCTCCGAGAAGAGATTGTGCACAAAAAAGGGCTGGGTATGTGTTATGTAAGCGGATGGTATTTGATGTTTTTTTTTTTTAAGTCTTTAATTTCTCCAACACCCTTTCCAAAAATAGTGCCTCCATTTGCATACCTGCAGTGTGAAAACGGCACAGTGTGAAATAACACGCTGAGCCGTGTTTACAGATGAGCCGCTCTCATTTGCTCCTGTGACAAGACAAAATCTGTGAACTCCTGGAAACGAGGAGGAGATTTACAATTCTTACCGTCTATATCAACACTCGTCAGTAGATCTCGCTGTGCTAAGAGTCACATTTACCACTGTTACATTCTCTGCGCTTAATCGAATTATTACTGATCTTTTTGAGATGCGAGTTGCCTTGTGAAGGTTGGTCTGGATCACAGCTAAATGCATGATTTCTTTTGACATTAATAACACAAGTTTTTGTTTTCTGTATTCGCACACTGATGCACAAATTCGGAACAAATACAGACTAGAGGACAGAAAAAAAAAAGGGATTTTATTAGATTTTTTTTAACCAAACATCGATATACAGCTACACATACGGTCTTGTTTGACAGTGTCTGTTTGACATTTGGAAAATGCATTCAGCTGCAGCAACGACGTCACACTCCTCTCCGTCACTTTATTTATAACTCGAGCCATTCTGACATTTATCTGACAAAAACAGAACATGGATTTTGGTATTCGTAAGCATTGTCAAGACGAAACTGTGCGAAAGCAGCCATCAGTCGTTTCTGCTTTCAAGGGTTACGCGATGGCTGAAAAAAAAAAAGAAATGACTTTGGGGACTGACAGAGTAAATAAATTCTTCATTCTGAAAGGTTGAATAGAAAAATAGACATGAATCTGAAGTTTAAACTGCAGGTAACTTAACAGTGCATGCTCTAATGTGCTGATATTCGTTACTTAATAAAATGAGTAAGAGAAAGGAAAATTGTCATGCTAACATAGGCTTCAAGCTAACAGCTAAGCTAACATAATAATTTGTTAATATACAGTAACTACACAGTAGTTGGAAATGATAATGATATGTATAAAAACTCTCCCTCTGATTCCTCGACTAAGGTCGGCACCGTCACATATCAGTTAAGCAAGCGGTTTCTCGTCCGTCCTCAGGCTAATAAACTCAGGTTGGCTAGTCTTGTCTTGGGAGTTGAGTTCGCTAAATGTCCCCTTCATACTCTCACTCTCTCTCTCTCAGCTGTGTGTGTCTCCACTCTGGCTATAAAGAATATTAGGTGTTGTTCACTGCTGTCAGGCAAAGACATAAATGTAAAAAAAAAAATCTAAATGACTTAAAATATTACATTTAGAGGAATATTGCTTTAGGACTAAAGTTAAACGTAAATGTTAGAATTGACCATTCACTGAGCCTCGCTCGCCAAGACGCCTGTCAAGCTTTCCATTCTCACGCTGCACGTGCAGCTGACAGCGATGACGGTTGCAGAATCGACTTTTCAGAAACACTTTGTCAGCTGTGCTTTTTTTTTTACTTCTGCAAAGAATTCATGACCACCATAGATTTTGTCGGCTAAAATGATGACTATTAGCAGCGTGTTGAAGCTAGTGAAGCTAGCTAATGTGAGCTTACAATAATCTCCAGGAGCCAATAGCTGAGAAGTCTGACTGGCTTTTCAATATTTCAACTGAGATATTTTAGAATATGAACTTGTAAAAGGGTCTTAAATGTGCACTTAAAGCCTGCGTATATAATATAATATAATGTAATATAAGACTGAGGCTAGAGCTACATGTTTCAGGCATAATGTCAGCGTCACCAGTTTAATATTCATGGAGAAGACATGTAAATGGTGTATACAAAAATGTAATCAAAATGTCATTTGTTCTAATATAACAATTGAATTGTCTGGATGCTTACTACAGGAAAACATACATACTCTGAACGTATCTGAGGATATGAGGAACAGGTTTCTAACATACTATATGTGGCCGACATCAATCAGTTATTGTTTCGTAAAGATCTACATCATCACGTCCTTGCATTGAATTGTAGGTAATTAAATCAGTGAAGTCCAGTGAAGACTGCGACCCAAGCTGACTCTTTGGAAGTGTAGACAAAGTCCACCTGAGGGCCCTTGTGGACTGGATGGATAAATGGGGTTAGGACAGCACTCTGCACTCGAGTGTCTGCAAGGGCGAGGAAGTCTGGACATTTGGATGCAGCCAGTATTGTAATTCTTAAAGAGTCCAATGCACACTGTATCAACATGAAGAGAAATCTAAAGCTTGACAGGCCTGACATTGTGCTCAGCTGAGGTCACTAAGCTATAATTGGACAGTTTCTGTTCAGGAGATGAGTTTAGCGAAAGGTCAATATTAAATTCCGGTGGATATTTGTCTTCAAAGTGTCTTGAATTCTGGTAAATACACAACATCCACACCGTACAAATCTTACATCATTTCTAAGGATGTGACAATACACAGAAATGAAAACATACTGCGACAATACACATTAATGGAAACGTTACAGTACCAACACATGATGCAGCACATCCTTTGAGGAGTGCACTAGAACCACTTCAGTCTCCTGTGAGATCTTTGTGCTTGTAGTAATGCAAACACCAATGACAAATAACAAAAATAAATAAGGCCACATTGACTTTACTGTGCACCACAATGCTGCACATTCAGTGTTATGACTTGTTCTAAAGGGACGCAGACGTTTGAAATGCCTTTTTATCTTTTGTTAACCACAGAAACGATGACTCTATTTGCTTTTTTTTTCCCCCCCTCTCCTATCCTCAACTTGTTTTTTTCATTAAGAGGCTTGACATTCTTTCTGCTTCATATCTCAGTTTTCGCTGAATTATTCATGCCGCACAAGAATGTGAGAAGCAATGCAATATACCTTTGCTATGAGTGAAAGAAAAAACAAACAAAAAAAAAAAACAGTCCAGTCCAGCTTTTTTTGCGCATTACAAATCCCAATGAGGATTTAAATATACAGGATGCAAACAACAAACGGAAACCCATATTTCTGAGGGTGCCGTTTTATTCAGTTTAGATTGTACTTTACTGTCACGCCTTCAGGATATCACATCAGCTACTTGAGTACAAGATATTGGAAGATCTTTATGAGAAGGAGAATAATCT
Organism: Spondyliosoma cantharus; assembly: GCA_900302685.1. Lineage (NCBI taxonomy): Eukaryota > Metazoa > Chordata > Actinopteri > Spariformes > Sparidae > Spondyliosoma > Spondyliosoma cantharus. The sequence continues at coordinate 48,609 of OMLP01020190.1, forward strand.
GACCGAGAAGTTCACATGTTCATTCTGGTTATCATAAGCTAAAAAAAAAAAAATTCCGTTTTATACCTAAAGAGACAAACCTCCGGGCCTTCCGCCCTCATACGGTGATTAACTATTTGTTCTGAAGTTAAATACAGGTTCAAGACTGCCGTGCGTGAAGAGAAGTAAGACAGCTGGTTCAGTCGTAGACAGATTAGGAGAAAAGTGTTAATCTTTGGAGACTGTAACTGTTTGACTGAGTACAATATGCGTATACAGAGTGTGATTTGGCTATAGTGCTGCCTTCTGTTAAGGAGCCGTACCTACCTAACTAAACAACACATCATCATCATCATCACACGTCGTGCTCATGAGCAAATCTCTCCCTTACCTAAACCTAATCTTTGGCAGATGAAGACACAACCAGTCTACGTAGTGTAATAAGGGGCTTGCCAAAATTAGGTTCACCATATAAAGTGCGTTATTTGACACAATAGTTCTACACAGACTCTATTTTAATACCGTGTTGCCATAATTCTCAAGATTATACTGTTTTAGATATCTTTCTAGTCTTTCTACACAGTTATCAATCTAAGAGTACATCCTCTTGATTTATACGTTTGTCTGACTGTACATCGTTTTCTTTTGTACATACATTTTGCGATTATAGAATTAATATACTGCTGAAAGAACGTGTAGACGCACTGGAAACTCTTCTTGCCTACACGACATCAGCTACCTAGCATCTCGCCATCGTCCGAATCTTTCTTGGTCGAGCTCTGCTGCCGAGAACAGAATTTGCCTTCTCTGGTGCTTGTGAACCACTTTTGAGTGTTAGTGAGGCTGTCCAAAAGAGACATTGTAAATGGCAGGATATGCCAGCATATCATGTTATAGGCAGTTAAATACTGAGGTCATTAGTCGGTATGACATCCTTTTTTTTTTTTTGTTAATGGGATCGAGCATTCTGCCCA